>ML802618.1:128211-141984 GCA_009831015.1 Picea engelmannii | reverse complement strand
CTGGGTATGAAACTTTCTTTTAGGTAGTTCTTTGATATTTCTTCTCTGCAATGCCACAGGTCTGATCAAAATTGGATGTGCCAAGTGGAATTTACGGTAACTTCCTCACAACTTGCCGATTTTTGGCCTTTCCAGGAGATCTCCCTTGTATAGAATGCCCCGCACAAAATAATTGATATAAAATTATGAAACTCACACCCAAAATACTACAGACTGTCCACGATCCAATGCAACCAGTCCCACTCAATTTGGATACTCTAGCAAGAAGTTATGCTTGTTTTACCTGGAACACCTTCTTGAGGCTAGTCAATAGGACTAGTCAGATACTCTATCTTACACAAGATGTATCTAAAAATTTAAGATGACCCAGAAGCTGAACGTTTTACCACAAGTACCTTACTAATTTCTGTAAATGTCCTCCAGAGTACAGGGTATTGATCCGTCTACTAAATACCCTCCAAGCGGTTCCTTCTGAAACGTTGTAGAAAAAAAGTTATAGCGAAAATGCCACAGTGTCTCAGATGTAGCAGCGAAACCCCAAGACCTTGAGCTTTGATACCATATGTTAAGAACCAAACATCAATATAGCATAGAAAAACCTCAGGAAAAGTACTCAACGCCTTGAAAAAGAGATAATTTCAGATAATAAGCCTCTTCGAGGGGGCAACCTCCTTTTAGCCCACTTAAATGTTCAAGTACAAGATGATTCAAAATGAAAATGTCTCCTTGGTATATATAGGAGACTAGGAGGTTTAATGGACTAAATCCGACATAAATAAAATAACATTACTAATCTAAATTACAACTAATGGCCTAAAGATGACATAAATAAAATAACATTACTAATCTAATATGCCCCAATTAAGTGGTAATGAGCCAATATTAGGGCTTAACACCATGTCCCTTTTCCAGAGATTTCCATCCTCTAAATCCACTGCCTCCCTGACAATTCTAGGATCATCATCAATAATATACAAAGAAAAAATTGAACGGAAATCAGATGGAGTATACCTTTCTAGTAGCCTTCTTTCTCGAACCAATCTCCTCAATACTGGAGTATGAGGATCTTTTTCTTCTGATTCATGTTCTTCTGTAGAGTCTAATTCATCATCCTTTAAATCAAACTCTATTTTCTCTGGGTCTTCCTTACTTGGTAGGATTTCTTGTTTAAAAACATCCTTCATTTATGTAAATACCACATCTTGGCTATACACTACCTTCTTAGTTTCTGGGTTCCAAAGCTTATAAAATTTGAGACCATCTTTATATCCAATAGAGATACACTTTTCATCCTTCTTATATAGCTTACTCCTATTTTCCTTTGGAACATGAACATATGCATCACAGCCAAATACCTTGAGATGTGTGAGAGAAGGTTCCTTACCAGTCCATACCTCTTGTGGATTCTTTTCATCCAACGCTGATGAGGGTGATTTGTTGACTAGGTAACATGCAATACCCACTTCTTATGCCCAGAATTCTTTCCCTAACCTGGCACCACTGACCATGCACCTTGATTTTTCCATCAATGTCCTATTCATCCTTTCTGCAACTCCATTTTGTCGAGGTGTATATGGAGTAGTCTTATGCCTTGCTTTACCACACTCATAGAATTATTCAAATTCATTCCGCAAAACTCTCTGCCATTATCTGTCCTCAACACCTTCATTCTTTTCTCTGTTTGATTCTCAACAAGAGCCCTAAACTCTTTAAACCTATCAAATACTCCTGATTTATTCCTGAGGAAATATATCCAAGTATTCCTCTAGAACTCATCTATAAATGAGACATAGTACACATATTTTCCCAATGATGGGACCGACACAGGTCCATAAACATCACTGTGAAATAGCTGTAAAATTCCTTCTTCCCTCATTGCACCAGAGGGGAATCTTACCTGATTATGCTTCCCATATAGACAATGTTCACAGAAATAAAAATCTGGAGAGCAGTTAGACATACCTTCAACCATACCTTTACCGTGTAATAGTCAAAGACCCTTTTCTCCGATATTCCCCAGTCTTTGATGCCACAACATAACCTTTTCTCCAGAGACTATAGGAGTTCTTTCTTCTTCAACTACAATATTAGGAACAATGGAAATATTAAACCCATCACTAATAGTGCTTCCTTGCATCTTATATAGAGTTCCAAACTGAACTCCCTTCAGCAACACCATTTCTCCTCGAACCATCTTGCAGGTTTCCTTCTCAAATATTGTTTTTACCCCTGCATCGTCCATTTTGCTTACAGAAATCAAATTTCTAGAAAAACCTGGGATGTGTAGAAAACCAGGTAGTGTTCTAATCCTTCCATATATGAGCCTCAACTTTACTTTTCTTCGTCCTATGATTCTAGTTATCGAATCATCACCTAAGAAAATATTACCTCCATCATACCTTACATATTCACAGAACCACTCCCTGTGGGGATTCATATGAAAGGATGCACCAGAGTCAACCAACCATGCCTCATGATCTGCATGTGTGTTTGAAGAAGACAAGTACACATCCCCTCCATCTTCCTTGGAGGTCTTTTCTTCTGTAGAAGGAGATTCTTCAAATCCCTTCTTTTTCTCAACTTTGGATCTACACTGCTTCTTGTAGTACCCTTCTTTTCCACATCTCCAACATACCTTTACAAACTTTCTGGGGCATTGTGATCAATCAACCATTTAATTATTTTTGAGTTTACTTATGACATTAAATGGTTGATAATATCAATGCCCGGGATTGATATTTCTTTAGTTTTTAGCTATTGGTTATCTTGAGGTCACGAGATATTTAATTAGTTATATTTTTGTTGTTATAAATTCACTCCAAGCATCAAACATTGCCTTGAATTTATTCAGGAAGTACTATTGTTTGTTGTTGTCATAGGTTTCCCTTAAATATAGGATAAGAAGGAGATCATGCAATCCAGAGAGAGGAACTTATTTTATGGCTGACCAGTTAGAGGTTAGTAGATGCATTGCTTTATTTTATTCAGAGTTGTTTATGAATGAAACAATGATTTCATTAATTAGCTTTGATTGTTTTTGTGTCATCGTTTCAATCGTATTTGCTTAGTATTTATTTCTTTAATATCTTTAAATCATCAAAAGAGTATTGTTCATATCTTGTTCAGAAACTTAATCAAACAATCACTTTCACAAGATTTTTTTTAAACCTTGTAAACTTGTTTATAATCATTGTATATTAACACTATTAGATAAAAAATTGTAATTAGTGTATCGATTTCTAGAGTTATTTATTTAGAATATTTTATTTCCTTTCATTGTTTTAGGACCCTAGTTGGCTAACAGAGCCATTAAACTCGTCAGGTTACATCATACCAAACGACTTGGGTTAATTAGACAACCCTAGTCCCGATTTATCCTTCTAGTTGACGGTGTGTCATAAACACCCGTCAACAGCCCCGAACCCCCCTGTACAAAGAATATAACACATACCCAACAAGTAGTCCACTAGACAATCGTTTATGTCATCCTCATCATATTCAAGTATACCATAGAAATTTTCAATTGACAACCCTTTAAAAATATCAACTTGTTCATCAACTTGTTGTTTTGTTAGGAACAATGAGTTGAGGATCAATTTTGGGTCTTGGAATTCGTTAGTGCATATGGATAAGTCTACCTCTGTGAGCCTTTTGAATAGTTCTTACCTCCTTGATATAGCGTGGATACACACTTGAACAATATTATTCAAGTTTTTTATCTTTTCTTTCTAGCACACGTTCAACTGTTTTATTTGGCTTGGAGAGGGAAGATCCTCCTCTCTTCTCCTTAGTTCTGACATATTGGAAACTTTGATCCCAAATGGTACCACAACATCAAGGTTAAAACCTTCTTCATTTTTTAGGTTGAATTTCAAATACTCATGGAAGGCATGTGCCCTCGAGCCAAAAGAAACCATGTTTTTTGAAATTTCCCAAGCCTCTATGATCAATGCCATTCTTTTCTTAATATTTTTCTCCACATATATCTTGGCTAATGTAAGTAGGATTAAGGATCCTTTTAATTTAGCAGCGAGTGTGGTGGGTTTGACTATTGTCAAAGGAATGGAAAGAAGTGGAAGAGGCGTTAAGGTTTCTTCCAGTTCCTTGATCCTTTCCTTCAAATTTGTGTTTTCCACTTCAAGACCGCTAATGGAGTCATCCAGAGCATCCCCGATCATTGTGTGAATTCTAGAAATCTGGGAAGGCCTCATATTTATTAGGTTAACCTATGAACACGATTTCCCTTTCTTATTATTAAAATCACTTTTTTCAATAATCAATTTCTAATATTCGATATCAAAGACAATGCTCTGAAATACAAATGAATCTTCTTCATCGAAGGTTTCATTCTCAATAATTTCCAATGATAGATTCTGGTGGGCTGTGTTTCCTAGATGATCAATGTTGGGAAAATTTTTATCGATGTATTACTCGATCTCCATTTCTTTGAGAGAGAATGTGTTGATGTCACTTTTTGTGTGGTGTTCTTCGTCCTCTTGTACAATATTCTTCCTCTTCTTTCTCAGAGGAAGCTTCTGTGAGCTCTCAATTTTTCCTGGAGGGAGATTCTTTTCTCCTATGCCATTGGAACTGGTGTTGGTAACTTTTCTATATGGGTGGGTCGTTGGAGCATTGCTCTGAGATGTTGTAGTATTAGGATTAACAGTTGGGGACTGGGCGATCTTCTCCCTGGGACCCTTTCCCTTCTACTCGTAACATTCATTAGTAATAAGTATTGTCTCTAAGTCTCCAGGATTATGAGTAGGTGTGCCTAGGTTATTTTCTTCTTCTTTACTCAGAACAGTATGAATAAATGAATTGTTGAAACCTACTGCCATCATATGTTCCACAAAAATTCCGTTAGGGTCAAACCCTTTTATATTTTCATCATATTTCAGATTCAGATTTTGGAAGTGGTTTGCAAATTTATCAATTTTGTTTATATTTCTGAAAATAAAATCACCAATTTTCCAAGGAAAATGTATGAATTGATTTTTTCATTTCTCATGGAAAAAGTGTAACCAGAAATTACACTGCCTTGCAACTTCCGTAACAAAATTTTTATCAGTTACATGGCGTGTAAGGAAGGAAGGATTTTCCTTAGAACTGGAAATCCTGATAACATTGTGATTTTCCATTAGCTCCAACGTTCCCTTTTTATCCAGGAATTTATTTACCTAGTCGGATATTCTAGGGGTATCTTTTCCAAACAATAATCCTTTGAAAATGGAAAAAGAATCGTTGTAAACTTCATAAAAATGCAAAGAAGATTTGTGTATTCATAATGCTTGGTACCAGAAGGTCACTAGGTCAAGTTCACAGCTCACCTTCCTACAAATAGACAATTTCAGAAATTGACAGCAATGTGCTATCACAAACACCAATTAAGAAGACATGAATAATTTCTTGTCCTTTTTGTACTGTGACAATTGGGAGGATATTTTAATGGAAATCAGTTTTTCCCAATCGAAAATAGCTTTCTCTTTGACTGTAACATATAAGATAAAAAGAATCATACTGGAAATATTGGCGGTACTTTCTTGGCTTGTCACTCTAGTGAATAACCAAGAAATTGATCGAAAGTGGTTTTTGAATGAGTCGACCTAAAACCTGGTAATGTCTTCAAGGATAGCCACAGGATTCTCTAGGAACTCGGGCAAGAGGTCAAGGCCGTTGTCATTCTTTTTCAGGAAATCCCTGCAATCTTCTCCTTTGAAGGTAAGCATTGGGTAAGGGAGCTTCAACATTTTATGGAACACTTGAGGAGAAAGAGGGACGGGAGAATGGTCTTGAAGTTGAATAATCTGATGACTCGGTATGTATTTCTCAGTGCACTAGGAAACTAGTTCCTTGCAGTTGAAAACCTCGGGTACACAGCCTGCACGAGCAATTTTGGATGTTCGGATCACTTCCTTCTAAGCAGAAGGGGATGAATAGTAATAATATGATCTAGACCACTAAAATTTTTAGTCCTCATGTCCAAAAATATTTAGCGTATATCTGCAGAAATATTGTTAAGTACCTATACTAGATCTGCAAATATAATCACCACAAATACTGAATACACAATAGATCCACAAAGCAAGATAGAAGAAACCACACTTTATTATATCAAAACCCTTAAGGTACGGCAACACCATACATTGGATCCTATTATGGAAGAGATCCTCTCATGTTCACTTGCCTCTTCGAGGGGGCATCCTTTTATTGAGCTTCAGCTCCAAATACAAGACTTCTCTTCATATCCCATTACATTGCTTGAACCCTTTTATATAGTGCTATCATCACCTAAGAACATTCTAGAGGAGGAATCTTATAGAAGTAGAACCTTCTAAGAAGTCCTCTTACATTTAGTATATCTAACTACCCATTTATTATGTCTAACTACCATAGTGAGCCTTATTTAATAATATAGTGGACCTAGTCCACCTTACATTGAATGACCTCCACTATTATAACTATGGGCCCTCCCCCCCCCCCNCTAACTCTCTAGCTACCTAACATTCCATCTCCATTGTCCTCAACGCTTGATGTACAACCATATACCAGGGTCCCATGGATAAGTGTGGACCATAGTGCTGAAGTAGACTAGAGAACTAGGGTCCCATGGATAAATGAAAACCATCATGCTGAAGTAGTCCAACATCAATTGTGAATTGGGGTCCCATGCCCAAGTGTTCATGTGAACTCCACACGAAATATATCTGAACTTAAGAACCAGCTGAAAATGATACTCCAAAGATCTACATTGATCATGGGGATCCAAATATGTAGATCCCTCCATATCTCCAAAATCATGTGAATACCATACTAGTACTAAACAATACTGAAAAATAGTGTGCATAGAAGACGTTGGATTTCTCTCCATATTGTGCTCTATATGAGGTGAAGGAGAGTCATCAAATAGAAGATGGAAGTGGTTGTCATCCCAGAAATGACAACTATCCATATACCAATCATCACAATCGTCCTCCAAAGCATACCAAGAATACACTTCTTGATGATATTCATTCATGATGTCCGCCATAAGAAATCTCTCATGCATGCTATCCAATGAATCTTGAATACTACAAAAACTATCATTGAGGCTATCTACAAGGTCATGGAATCTGTCATGCAATGTGCCACACCATTGGGCTTTGAATGCTTCAGAAATATGTAGAATTTCTTTGAGGGTTTGAGAAGAAATAGTCATTTGAGTACTCTATGAAATCTGCAGTCCCGCCTCCGTCACGAAAAAACCCAAAAAATAGAACAATAAATTACTGCAGAAAATCACGACGTTTTCCGGAAAAACCCTTAAAAACTGTTGAATTTAAAATGCTCATAACTTCACTTCCTGGACTCCGTTTCGGCTGATTTGTTTTTTTAAATTGGGTGAAATTGTGAGAGGAACTTAGATCTGTAATTGTTTTGGGCAAATTTGGCCTCCAGCTGCTATAGAAATAAAAAAAAAATCGCGCCACTGTCCGTGGAAAAAACCCTGAAAAATTGCAGATTTTAAAACTTCAATATCTTGACAACCCAGACTCCATTTCAAATGATTTTTTTTTTCAACTTGGGTGTTTTTCTGAGATAAAATCATATATACAACCGGTTTTTGAAAATTTTGAACAAAAATATATCAAAAATTTCTGGAATGTCGCGGCCCTCATTTTTTTTCTCCGAAAACAAAAATCTGCAAAAATAAAAAATATTTGCCCACAATGTCTGCCAAGGAAAGTGATTTGATACCAATTGTTAAGTACTTATACAAGATCTGAAAATATAACCACCACAAATACTAAATACACAATAGATCCACAAAGCAAGATAGAAGAAACCACACTTTATTATATCAAAACACTTGAGGTAGGGCAACACCATACATTGGATCCTATTATGGAGAGATCCTCTCCTATTCACTTGCCTCTTCGAGGGGGCATCCTCCTATTGAGCTTGAGCTCCAAATACAATACTTCTCTTCATATCCCATTACATTGCTTTAACCCCTTTATATAGTTCTACCTTCACCTAAGAACATTCTAGAGGAGGAATCTTCTAGAAGTAGAACCTTCTAAGAAGTCCTCTTCATTTATTATATCTAACTACCCATTTATTATGTCTAACTACCATAGTGAGACTTATTTAATAATATAGTGGACCTAGTCTACCTTACATTGAATGGCCTCCACTATTATAACTATGGGCCCTACGGGCCCCCCCACTACCTCTCTAGCTACCTAACAAATATTGTCATGGTGATGCTGCCATAAGTTGACGAGAGCGTTCTTTTAATCCATAAAATATTTGAAATGAGTGCTTGAGAGAGATAATATAATCTTCTGCAAATTATTCTTTAATGTGGTTTAACGAGAAATCTCCTCGAGCCCTTTGTTTATTAATGACGACCTTTACAGAACCTACATGATGAGTTATTAGCATTAAACCATACTAAATGTGTATTGGGAAAAGCACGAAGGTGGCGGGGATGGATGAGAGGAATTAGTATTTGGGAAATTTTGTGAACCCACCAACACGGGAACCTGCCAACCTATGGTTGCGAATGATAGAAAATTGGCTAATTGTTGGGAGCAGTTGTTACGAGGAAAATCTCTCTATGGATAGGGTAAACCACAACAGACGGAAATGACTGCAAAAATCAACTCTCTTCTCAAGTATGCTATGAAAACAAATATGCTAGCAAGGCAAGATAAAAGGCCTAGCTTGTCTAGATGTTCGATGAAGTCCATCATTGAGCACTTGATCCAAAGCAATATACTTGCAACTAGTCCTCAACAACCAAGCAAAGAAAGCATACAATGATATTATATGATGTTAGCACATTCAATAGCATAATCCATTAATAAACATGACAAATACGCCCATGGAATAATAATTCAATATATTTGAAAGATATCAATTGGATGGGAAAATAATATTTCTATTAATATATGGTCAGTAGAAGTGAAAATGTTACAGACTTCCGTGTCGGCATGGTTCAAAATCGAGAAACTAAGTTCCTTCCAGCTGGGCCTCCACCACTTCAATCCTCCACCAAAGGAAATCTCATAGTCAAGAAGCAATAAGGTTCTCAATCAATAAGGGAAGAGCTTGGGAGCTAAACACCATGTTCAGACTTAAAGGACAAAGGGATGCAGACTCAATATGAAGTGAATAATTTCTTCAGAGTAACTTTTCTCTCAAGGTTGAATTATTTCTCCTCTTTCCATACCTCAGAATTGACCCATTTATAGCCTTCAAATTGGAACTGAAGGGCAGAGTTAGAACGTTTCCAGTATATGGAAGGCCAAGGATCATAGATCTTTTGTCGTGGCATGAAAACCCGACATTAATTTTCATTTTTTGGCACAAATCCCGATGTACACGGGTTGTAGTGGAGCATCCTACATATACACATGTTGTGTAGTAGGCAAGATGCATACATGTGGAAAAATATGTGTTTTTGACTCTGGATTTTATAAATAGGGATGATAAGTCTACATGGGGAAATGGAAAAAGGCCTTCTGTGAAAGATTGCATAAGGTGATGAAAATATTTCTATAACAGATGCCCCCTAATGTGTGAGGTCAGAGGAGTATCTACGATGGCCGAAATACATTATAAACAACCCAAAATTGGAGTGATGACGAACCAAATGGAAGAACTAGTTGCTCATTACATTCTGCACTGAATTTGCATACATGGATGACAATAGAATTACATTGCAGATCCATGTGAAAATATACCAAAAAAGTGTCTGTGGCCATGAATAAGCCAATACAAATGTGGTTACATGCCAATAGTTGTCATAGTCACGAACAAGTCCTAGTAGAACCAGTATCAAAATCAATCTGAAGATATCTATATACAATGGAGTACCATCTGATCTCCCATGATCATTGAAGTCATATAGGTACTGGCCCAATGAAAAGGAAGAAACATCTCAGGAAAGTTGCGGCCACATAGTGATGTCTTCAAGTCTTCTACACAAACCGCCAAGGGTGTAAGTCTACATCATGTGAATAAAGGAGTTGAGATCGAACACAATGAGACATCGTTTGATTATCGGTCATTGAGGTATACCATTAACAAATGCGAGATATCCTACCGATAATTAAAGTAGGTATCAAGGCACCAAGTACATTCTTACAAGTGTGAATAAAGGAGCTGATGTCTAACACCTGAAGAATCCATTGATCAGTATACATTTATGTATTCCCAACTATCGATGGTGAGAGAGCCTGACACTAATGACTGCAAGCCTCAAGGTACTCATAAGACTCTAGGTCATGTTTCCAGAATAAATGAGTTGAAGTCGATGGAAGGAGAGCATTAAGGAATCTCTCATTAGTTAGCACGAGGTACAAAGCAGGAGCTTCATGATTTGGTGGAAATCGGACGAAGAACATGTTCATGAACCAATGACCTTGCATGTATTTCGCGTGTGCCAAGTGCAAGTGGTACACGAAAACGACCCTCTGAATAACAACCAATGATGAAAACTGCTAACAAACCTGAGGAAACCACCAATAAGGCTAATGGAATCCAAGACATTGCACGAATCCCAATGTGTGAATAGATGTCTTACCATCAAACACAAGGGAAACCATCCAATCAATGACCAATGATGAAATGTCAACTGTTGGGTTCAAGGTTACGTACCAATGATGAAAGTAGGGCCAGGGTGCACGATAGGACTACAATATCATGTGATTCTGAGACAAAATGAAGGTATGGCCGATATGCAAAGTCAAGAGTTCTGAGGAGTGCCCGACACAGTTTGATAGACTTCCTTTGAATAAGAGCATGAGACATATGGAGGACTCCAGCAGCATAGACCCAATGATGAAACCATGAGATGCAGCAGGTATCAATGAAACTCTCTATAGGGATTGGAAGAGTAACCAGTCAGTAGAGAAGACTCTGTAACGAGATCATCCTCTTAAGGCCATGCTAATCCCAAAATTATGATGATGAATGGACTCAAATAATTTTGTGCTCTGTTCAAAGGCGACATAACTACTTCCAATACAATATAATACTCCCTTCCCGCTCGTCTTTTTTTGTTTTTTCATAGACAAATGAATGTTATGATACAGAGGAGGAAACGAGTGTCGCAAGTAAGAAAAACTAGTTCCAGTAGTGGAATGTACCTATGCTCAATGCAAGGAAATGCATGCGGGAAATGGACACTCGAGGGAATGTTCCCTCCTAGGTATAGGGTGTCAAATTGTGAAGGATATGTTAGATAATCCAAAATACAATTATCATAGTTTATAAAGTTAGAATAAAAAGATTATTAATTTAGAATATTAAATTAATAATCTAGAATATTTGTTAAATAAATGTAGACTTTTAGAGATACATTATTGTTGTAAAAGATATGACTCTAGAGAAGTGTCGTATCTGAGGCTCTAAATTAGGAGATTTTTTTTAAGATTGTTAAGATAGCATTTATTGTAAATGGACACTTGTTTATTTAATAAGTGATCCATATATTGAGTTTGTTAGGACTTTTAGCCTATATATTTCTCATTGCAAGAGTATTGAGTTGTTGGGATGTAAACTCTTGCAATGTTGTTTATGTAATTTCTTTTCCTATTAATAAAATTGTGTGTCTAAGGACACTTCTGCCATTATTGTGGTATTTGGAATTACTAGATTCGAACCCTGGTCATTTTGCAACCAACGCAGATTTTGCAACCATCCTTGACAGCCAGGGTATTGGCGATCGGCGATTTTTAATTTTCAGCGATTTCAAAAGAACAATTGTGTTAAACACGCGTGTAAAGATGGTGCAAGATCCGTGTGGGAATTTCTAGCAGTTGTAGCTGGAGATAGTGCCAGATTCGACTTAAAAACGTGTGTCAGATCCGACCTGCCAGATCTGATTCGTGTCTTCAGCCATTGATAAAACCGATTTTCAATGCGAGCAGTTCTTCCTTCTGTAAACGAGCCCTCTTCTATATGCGTGAATCACTGTAGTGCGACCAATCTTCAAGAAGGTTCCACGAGTACACGCAAATGTGCCAGCTACATACTGTGCGATCAATGAAAAATAGATGTGCGGTATTTGTTGCATTATAATTATTGATTTTCAGAATTGCCGGTGTTCATACTCATATACATGTGTGCATTGCCAGCATTGATTTTCAGAATCAGTCATGCAATCATTGGTGCTGCGAACGTTTGCAGGGAAATCGCCCATTAAAACCTTCATCCCATCGATCACTGCCAGCTTCAGAAGAAGGAGTCTCTTTGTCAACTAAAATTGCCATTGTCTTTTATCTTATCAAGTGGTATTTTGTAACTCAAAGTCTGTTTACTTTGAGGGGGGGAAAAATTGCCAGATTGTAAAATTTTGAAGTTTCCTTGGAATTTGACTGGAGCCAAGTACAAAGCTCAGTCATTTTTTCCTTTTTTCAACGACTATACGAGGGTCAAGGCCAAGCCCCAATAGATCATCTTTGGTTTGATGTGTTTGGTGTGGTGTTCATCTTCCTTGGTGTGATTCTTTCTGGTGCGTACATTCACTAAAGTCCAAATGTCGAAATTAATTAATTTATTCTCCGACTCGGATAAACTTGAAGGCACAAAATCTTATAAAACATGGAAATGACTAATTGCAAGTACTCTCATTTACAATGAACTTTGGCGTGATATCTGTAATGAAGATACTATGCCCACTAAACCGACAGATGCAGCGACATTAGCAAAATGGGAAGTTAAAAATGCCAAAGCATTAGCACTTATTAAAGCTTCAGTTAATGATGAAATGTATGTGCATATTGAAAATATGACTGATGCGTGGTCTGCCTTGAAAGTGTATAAAGATTTATTTGATACTCAGCCTGAATCCAAGAAAGTTGATCTTCAATTAAAGTTGCTTCAACAAAAATTAATTGAAGGCGGTGATGTCCATGAATATATTTCCAGACTTAAAAACATTAAGCAGGAAATATTAAATGCGGGTTTTCAAGTAGTATAAGATAGTTTTATGACTACAATCTTAATAGATGGATTGCCTTCTTCTTATACACATTTTTTAGAGACTTTACAAGTCACTGGCAAGTTAGACAAGCTTACATTTGATGAACTAAGTGAACTATTGTCTCAACACAATAAAACTTTTGGAAAGAAAAACCAACTTGGCAAAGATGTTTTTCTCTCAGAAGCAAGCACAAGTAAGTCTTCCAGTGACAGTCATAGCAACAGAGGAAGAGGAAATTTTGTCCAAAGTCGTGGAAGAGGCCAACATAAAGACAATACTCAAGGCAGAGGCAATAGTCAAGGCAGAGGAAACAGTCAAGGAAGAGGGTCTTTTCAAGGTAGAGGAAACAATCAAGGCAGAGGATATTTTCATGCAAGAGGAAATAACCAAGGTAGAGGTTCTTTTCAAGGCAACAATCAAGGCAGAGGAAAGACTTCATCCAGAAATCAAAGCAGGGGCAGAGGACATAATTTTGGCAGAGGGAGAGACTTCAGTCAAATTGTTTGCAGAAGGTGTAACAAAGTCAGTCATTATGCAGAAGATTGTCGCACTTCCATTGACAAAATCGCCAAGTTTCAACAAAACACAACACAATTTGCTAATGATTGACAGGATAATGATTCAGAATATGTGTTTACCTCATCTTCAACATTACAAATTTCAAATGACTTTCAAAGTGATTATGAAGATGCTTGGATTTTAGATTCAGGGGCATCCCAACACATGACTTTCAGGCGTGACTTCTTTTGGGATTTTAAAGAATGTCATCTTAATCCTGTTTTTCTTGCAGATCATACTCA
>ML802618.1:86534-108591 GCA_009831015.1 Picea engelmannii | reverse complement strand
GAATATTATAACAATTGGTATTAGAGTGGGTTCATTCAGGAACATTCTAACCACTGGAAGGAAGATCATGGATAAGGAAGGATAATTTACCAAAAATGGAACACCATTGTTTGATGGAAAAATTATGTTTTTTAGAGCATAAGAATGAGAGTATTTTTGTAGGAACTGGGATCTGATGTTTCACAAACTATAGTAAATGGATACACTGCACCAGATTCTCCCCCAAAAAATAATGCTGGGAAAAATCTCAATGAATACAATTCAAAGGCTATAAATTCCATTCTAAGTGGCCTAACACATTCATAATTTGTTAAGTTTATGCATTGTGATTCTCAAAGGAAATATGGGACACGATCAAGAATGTCTATGAAGGAGATGCTAAAGTCAAAGGGGACAAGATTCAAACTTACAAAGGACAATTTGAACATCTGAGAATGAAGGAAGATGAAGATATTGTAACTTGTTTTCTCTGAGTTGATGAAATTGTGAATACTATAAGAGGACTGGGATATATCCCAATGATACTAAGATATATCCCAATGACAGTTGACCCTAAAATCTTGGCTCTAGAAGAAATACAATATCTGGCTATGTTGAGCATGGATGAATTGCATGAAATATTTACAGCATATGAAATCAGAATAGAAAAGGAAAATCCATCCAAAAGGGAAGCAACTTTCAAAGCCTCTAAGAAGAGAAGAAATAACAAGCCAAGGTCAAAACCCTACTCTGACAATAGTGATGAGTCAGACAATGAAGAAGAAGACAACTTTGTGAGAAAGTTGAAAAGAGGAACCGACAAGTACAAAGGTAAGCTTCCTTTCAAATGATTTAAATGTGGTGAAGTAGGCCATTTTTCTTCAAAATGTCCTTATGAAAGGGGTTCAGATAGTGATGAATAAGAAGTTCCTAAGAAAAAAAATATATTATAAAAGAGACAAGGAAAGAAATAAAGGAATATTTTTTAAAAAGGAAAGTATGCATTCAAAAGATGATAGTTCCTCATCCGATGAAGATGATGATAGTGACATTGAATCAAGAAGAGTGCTCTTCATGGTGTTATATACCCAAGAGGAAACTACTAAAAATAATGAAGGAGATGATGAAGAAGAAGGATAAGTTAATCTTGAGGAAGAATTGATCAGTTCCTTAAGTGATCTTAGAATAGCAAGGGAAAAAATCAAGTCTATCAAAGAAGAGTTAAGTAAACTGAAGGAAGGCTTTAAAACCCTAACAAAAATTCTGATGAAGCCAAGAAGACTATCATAGATCTAAAGATTCAGTTGGAAGAAGCCAAAGTGATTGAAGAAGCATTAAAGAGACAACTAGAAGAAAAGAATAAAATAACAGAGAATTTGGAAGCTGAAATAGTCTCACTAAGAAAGGAACTACAACAACTAAATTTTGGCAATAGAACCAAAACACTAGCTTAAATCATATGCAATCAAAAGCCATTCTATGACAAGTATGGACTTGGATACAAACAAAATAATATTGGTGAGGTTTCAAGATCTATGATGATAGGAAATGAAGTCGAGAAAATAAGTTATGCATATACTATCAAGGGTTCCATCAAGAAAGAAGAATACAAGCCTCTAAAGGAGGACATAAAGAAACCATAAATAAAGAAGAATCGAGAAGAAGATAATGAATTCATAGGAACATGGAATCAGAAACTAGCAATGAAGAATACCCAAGAACAAAATGATGATTTCAGAAGAAAAACACCAACTAGAAGACCACCCACACTCAGGTACCAAAATATTTTTCTTGGCTTGTGTTATTATTGAAATGATTTTGGGCATAAAGCCATAAATTGTAGAGGCTATGAAAAGGGTAGAAATACTTGGTACAGAAGTAGCTATGAATATCCCAAGAATCATTATGAAGGAAAATATCCCAGAAAGCCTCGTGTGGTGTTTGACATAAATTATAACAGTTTTGATGCTCTGAATTATGAAATTGAATGTTACAAATGTAACAATTTTGGACACGTAGCCAGAAATTGTAGAAGTGATTTGATACTCTCTTCAAGGGAAACTAGGCATGATCCTTTCATTCATATAGGGGAACAACAAAGAACTTGGAAAAGGAAGCAATAATATTTGAAGGTTGAGGAATGTGGGTTTTCCTTACAAGCCCAAAATAGAATAATCCATTGGTATATTGATAGTGGATGCTCAAAGCATATCACTGGAGACAAAAAAAGTTTTGTAACATTAAAGAAATAAAAAGAGGTTTTTTTCATGTTTGGAAATGATTGTTGTATATGTGTTATATTCTTTGCAATTTTTTCCTCATTTTTTGTGTCCATTTTTGGGCGGTTTTTTTGGCGCATGGTTTTTTTCCAATGGTTTTCTATTTCTGGTTAAGGAGTTAGGGTTGTTGACTAATCCAAGTCATTGGATTAGTTTTTTGGATGTTGTTGGATCCTATATGTATAGTGTATTGTAAATGATGTATGATGTGAATGAATATAGAAGATTATGGTTTTCCTGGTTTGGGTTTCCAAGGGGAAAATATATGTGTAATGTGTGTATTTTTCATTGAATCTTTTTTTTTCTTTTATTGAAAATTTGTTTTCAGTAAATAATTGTACAAGGTTAAAATCTACAATGATAACTCAACCAAAATTATAGGAAAAGGCACAGTCAGACTTGGAAACAAAGATGATGTTGCAGAAAATCTCCTATTTGTTGAAAATATGAAGCATAATTTGCTAAGTGTGAGCCAAATGTATGATTAGGTATGCACACTTGTATTCAATTCAAAATAATTTGAAATAAGGAAAGAAGGATCAGGCAGACTAGTGGCAACAATGACAAGGACTCCAAACAACATACACATCTTGGATGAGATCGAAGAAGAAATATGTTGTTTGGGAAAAGAAGATGAAAGTTGGATTTGGCATAGGAGAATGAGCCGTATACACTTTGATAATATTTTCAAGATCATCAAGAAGAAATTTGTAAGAGAAATTCCAGAAATTACAAATCCAACAAATACTATGTGCAAGCACTGTCAGCATGGAAAACAAACAAAATTTGAATTCAAGACAAAGGAATACTCTACGAAATAACCATTGGATATTGTACACACTAATTTATGTGGGCCCATGAGAACAAAAGGGTTGGATGGTGAAAAATACTTCATGCTACTCATTGATGAATACACTAGAATGACCTGGGTTTTCTTCCTCAAGAAAACATCAAAAGCTTCTGAATGTTTCAGGGTATTCAAGGAACTGGTTGAAAATGAAATTGATTTAAAAATTGAATGCTTAAGATCAAATAATGGAGGTGAGTTTACTTCAAATGAATTTAGGGATTTCTATGAAGAACATGAAATAAAAAAGACAATTCTCAATAGCTAGAACACCTCAACAAAATGGAGTTACTGGAAGGAAAAACAGAACTATACAAGAAATGGCCAGAGCCATGTTAAATGACTCCAAGCTAAGAGATATCTTTTAGGGACAAGAAGTGCATACAATCGTTCATATATTGAACAAAATATTGATAAGAAGTAATAGTGATAGGACTCCATATGAGTTATGGAAAGGAAGACCGACCAATGTCGAGTACTTTAGATTGTTTGGAAGCAAGTGTTACATAAAAAGGGAAGAAAAGAATATTGAAAATTTTGACTCCCAGGTGGACAAAGGCATATTTGTTGGGTACTCATGCAAAATAAAAGAATATAAGTGCTACGATAAAATACTCAACAATATAGTGGAAAGAATCAATGTAAATTTTGATGAAACTACTTGCTAAAGACCAAGAAGGAAAGAAGAAATTTAAACATCTTTGAAGAACAAGAAAATGAAGAACTAAAGAAAGAAGAAGAGGAAGAAGAAGAACAACAAGAAGAAGAGAAGTAGCCAAAAGAAGAAAACAACCAACGATATTTTCAAACACCTAACCACCGAGTTCATAAGAATCATCCACCAGAACAAATCATTGGAGACATAAGTGTCGTAGTAGACACTAGAAGAAGAAATCAGGAACAAACACCTGAAAAAGGTCATTTTTCATTACTTTCCACAGTTAAACCAAGTAACTTTGAGGAATCCATAAATGTTGAACATTGGATCAAGGCTATGGAAGAAGAACTAAATCAAATAGAGAAGAATGACAGATGGGAACTAGTTCCAATACCAAAGGACAAAAATGTGATCAGGAAAAAATGAGTCTTCATAAACAAGTTAAACGAAGATGGACAGGTAACCAAAAACAAAGCAGTGTGAAAAGGATATGCTCAAGTTGAAGGAATAGATTTTGAAGAAAGATTTTCTCTCGTGGCCAGAATGGAAGCAATCAAAATTTTCTTGGATTATGCATGCTCCAAAAGGATCAAAATGTATCAAATGGAAGTCAAATCATCTTTTATAAATGGAGAATTAGAATAAGATGTATACATAGAACAACCAAAAGGGTTTCTACTATCAGAAAAGGATGACTATGTTTGCATGTTGAAGAAATATCTATATGGACTTAAGAAATATTTGATAGCTTGGTACTCAAGATTGGACAGGTACTTACAACAAAAAGGATTCAGAAGGAGAAATGTAGATAGTAACCTCTACATAGAAGTGGAATGAGACAATATGATTATTATAGAAGTGTATGTTGATGAAATCATCTTTGGAAGTGATGATGATAGATTGAGCAAGAAGTTTTCCAAGGATATGTATAATGAATTTGAAATGTCCCTACTTGGGGAGTTGAATTTCTTCCTAGGACTCCATATATCTCAGTCAGATGAAGCATTTTTCATTTCCCAAACCAAGTACATCAAGGAAATGTTAAAGAAGTTCAAAATGGAAGACTGTAAACCTGTGAGTACTCCTATGGTTACCGGTTGCAAGTTCAGAAAAGATGATCAATTTAAATAATTGGATCAAATACTCTACAATTCAATGATTGGTATTCTACTCTATGTGACAACTTCAAGACCAAATGTAATGCAAGTAGTTTGACAGGTTGCAATATTTCAAGCAACACCAAAGGACACCCATGTTCTAGTAGTGAAAAGGATCTTCAGATATCTTAAAGGAAAATCAAATTTTGGGATATGGTATTTGGAAAGAAATGAGTTAACTATGGTCGCCTACATGGATGCATATTGGGCAGGAATTATTGATGACAAAAGAAGTACAAGTGGAGAAACTTTCTACTTAGGTGACTACTTAGAGTTAGTGTCCTAGTTTAGAAAGAACCAATCTTCAGTATCCTTATCCACAATAGAAGTAGAATATATCGCAACAGTAGCATGTTGTACTCAGATTCTCTAGATGAAGCAAACCATTCAAGATATATAAGTGATATATGATGAGCCTATTCAGATACTCTGTGACAACACCGGTGCCATAAGAATATCCAAGAATCCAGTGATCCATTCCAAGACCAAACATATTCCTATTAAGTGCCACTTTTTGTGGGAACAAGTCACAAAAATGAATATCAATTTGGAGTATATTGGGACAAAAGAATAGATTGCAGACATCTTCACAAAGCCTCTTCCTAGGGAGACCTTTGAGTATCTTTGACAAAAATTGGGATTAATTTCTACTCCAAATTGATTTCCATAATATTATGCAAGAACAAAAAGGGGAATATTATTAGGGGGAGTTACCCTTTTCCATTGATGTCAAGGGGGGAGAGAAAAACAATAAAACTAGATGCATGAAGATAGGGGTATTCAACATGAAGACAAGAGAATTAAATACAATCATTGGGATCAAAGCATGAAGATAGAGGGAGCACGATTTTTTTACTAAGTTGTCATCAATTCCAAAGGGGGAGATTGTTGGAAAATTTGTTGTCATTAATTTCAACATTAGAATAATTCCTAAAGAAAATCCCAGAAGCCCCTAAAAGTGATGATGGTGTGTCCACTTGAAGAAGCCTTTAAGAGCCTTGAAGGAGCCTTGACATAAATGTATATAACTCCAAAGTGGTCTTGTTATGGTGTAAATTTTAATCATGTCCCTCACAGGATAAGATAACATGTGGTTGTTTCCACATACCCACTTTGAGTTATACACAAATGGATCCCACAATATGTCCAATATAAATATTGCAAGCCTACATATGTCCAAGGTAAATATTGCAAGATGGATATTGTTGAAAATATCATTTTTTGGTCAATTTGGATACCCTATATTTGAGGGAATGTTTACCCTACATAACTGAATCAAATGGAAGAAAAATTTACATGGTTGGGAATATTATTTTTAAACCTTTCCAACGATATATGGAAGTCCCTATAACTCCCTAGGAATGAGGAGATATGAGTTTTTCCGTCATATAACCTAGCCAAAAGATTGAGGTCGTCTCAACTGATTTTTGGGGACAAAATTACTATAAGTACAGGATATAATTTCACATTTTTTCTGCAACCAACGAAGAGATCAAGTATGAGGTGCGCTCAAGGTGTTGGGGTGTCTTTCTAGTGTGCAAGGGAATTCTAAAGGATTCTCTTAAGGTCTTTCTTATTCTCAAGGTACGTTATGAGGTTGTGATGTTGTCATATGCACTGTTATGAGGTTTTGATGTTGTCGTGAGTGGATGTTATCGTCAATGGGTGTTTTTTGTGAATGAATGTTGTCACCGGTGGATATTTCCTTTAGTGATTATATTTTTGGAACAATTCTATGAGGCTTGCTAGTGTTTGAAGGATTATCTATGGAATGAAGCATGCAGGTGAAGTCAAAATTACTTTGTGTATGAATATCTTGGATTAGTGATATCTTATTGAGTTGGTGCTCAGATGAGAATATTGGTGTTTTCATTCGGTAGGTTGGATTTTGTGTTTTAGGGAGTGGGTGCCTCCTTCTAGTTGGAGCTGGTAAATCCAGGGGGTTAGTCTCCTTCCAATGGGTGTTAGTAAATCAATGAGTTGGAGCTTCTTTCAGGTTGGTGCCTGTAAATCAGGGGGTTGGTTCCTCCTTCCAGTTGGTGTTGGATAATTTTGTAATTTGGTGCTTCCTACGAATGTAATACTAACATGATATAAAAAATAACTTTCTCCCATTTGGGTTTCCATGTAAAAATCAATGTGTTCTATGTATGGTTTTTTTTTATGACGAATGGCATTGTTAATGGTTAATTTTTACATGATGTGCTTAAAGTTAAAAATGGTAAAAAGTGCTCAATACTGATCCACCCCCACTCTTAGTATTGTTGAATATTCTAAAAAATGGTGGTGACAGAGAAGATGACGAAGTTAAAATCTCATACGAGGAAGAGACTTTGACCATATTTACGCATTATAAGGATACTCAATCCTAGGCTTAGTCATGAAGAGTGGGTACACTCACAGAGGAAGGAAATTTGGGTTATTAAGAATCCTATCCATTAGAGGGAAGGCATGAAAGTTGTTTCTCTTTCTTTCTTTCTGTTCTATGTGAGTCTTTCTTTTACCAATTCAGAGCTTGGATTTCCCACTCTTCCCGTCCCCTTCCTCATGGAACCTCATGGCCGTAAGCCTTGCTCCAATCCTGGCATGTCACAAGAATCTCGAGCAACTGTTTATGCTATTGATTTATATCATGATTTCATGCCTGAGGAGGATCAGGAAACAATGTCAGCATTGGAGGTAGAATTCGGGCTCATTTGAAAGTTCAAAGATGTTGAAGAAATTGAGCAGAAAGTGGTTGGTTTAATTCTTGATCTGGGTTGCACCAGATAAAGGAATTCTAAGTTTTTCAAGACCCTAGAGATCTATTGGCACACCAAGACCATGGTGGCTATGGGGATGCTTCCCGAGGATGAGGAATTCTGACATATAAAGCACAAAATGGAGACCTTGGAAGAGTATAATGCCTATCTTCTCTCAGTGATCACTTGGATTTCTTAGCGTCATGATGGCATCTTCCATCCTCCTACTGCAACTCGGACTGGAGCCTCAATTGTTGTTGTTCGATTGGAGGAATCAGAACCATCATTTCCCCAGGTTCATCATGCCAAGAGTTAACTTGTTTCAAAGGTTTTTAGTCCTCTTTTATCGATTCTTTTTTATACGAATAGTCCTAGTAATCCTATATGGAACTATGAGTTTTATAGACATCATATTGTCAAACTTATTATGCTTATTACAACATGGTTTCCCCTCTGGGGCAGACAAACTTTTCAACCTCTTTTTTATTACATGAGAGTGACATGGTCTCTCTAGGAACTCACTCTATTCAGGAATAGTTGTACATCATGTTTATATTAATATAGTCTTTCTTTACAAACAAACAAAAAAATCATTCCTCCCAACCACCTAAACTAAACTCAATTATTAAAACACATAATATAATACATTACAACATATTTATAATAATAAAAAAATTAAAACACACAAACTATATATATATATATATATATATATATATATATATATATATATATATATATATATATATATATATATATATATATATATAACGTTCTGCACAAAATATTATATTCATATGACATTTTATCTATAAAACACATTTTTTTTTAAATTGAAAATTTATGCAATTTAAATATTTCTTATATTCACATATAAAATACAATACATTAGGGATCAACATTACACACAAAACAATCCAATCATGTGGATATTTATAATCAATGTCGAAATCACCTTGCAATGTCACTTATCGAACTAATTTGTTTTAAAGTGTTGGTTTTTTATATTTTCCATTACATGATATTTTGTTTTAAAAAATGCTCTTTTATATTTACCTAAAAAATACACCTTCCAAGAATCCAAACATGTAAATAATATTCATCTCAAAACTTTATCCATAATGACAAAGGATATCGTATAGATATAAATTAATAATCATGAGTTTAAACATACATTTTTTAATTAGTTATTATGAAATAAATAAATAAATTATTATGCTATATCAATAATTTATTAATATATTATATATGATATATTAAGAATTAATTTATTAAAAAAACATATATTACAAAGTTCATAAGGATCATTATTTGGCATTAACAATGTTTAATCTGGGAAAAAAAATGGATGGGGGTATAATATGCATAGGAATGGAAAAGATACACATACCTCTTGAGATATATAGTAATGTTAGAATTAAGGAAGAAGAGGACCAACTGATATGGTTTTTGAATCCAGCTAGAGTGTATGTTTCTAAATTAAGCTACAAAGCAATAATGAAAGAAGGGAGAGAAGATCGACATATTTGGTGCAGAAAAATTATATGGAAATTAAAATGTCCCACAAAAAACAAGATCTGTAAAACAAGATCTTTATGTGGTTGAGTTTACTCAATAAGGTTCCCACATGGGATGGTCTCTGTTGGAGCAAGATATTTTGGGAATCATGCAGGAGTAAATCGCGTGACAAGTTGGCTCAGGAACAACACGCATGGAAGAAAGGAAGACAATTAGATCATTTTCATGGATTAGCGCATGCGGAAGGTAGAAGTTAGTCAAAAGCAGTTAGACCTTTTCATCCATTTTGTAATGGGATAAGACCTAGTCTCAATGTATAAATATGTAAGGATTTTTGGGTTCAAGGAATCAATCAATCAATAAATAGGTATGAGGAGTGAGGTAGAATAAGCTAAGTGTGCATTGTATGTGTGAACGACAAGGGCATGTTGGGTTATAACTGAGATATCTTGTATGAGCGCAGTGTGCACCTTTTGTAAGAGATGATGTTGAATGATAATATAAGAATCCTGTCGTTGTGGACGTAGCCCAGTTTGGGGTGAACCACATTAAATCTGTGTTATGATGTATTTTGTGTTGTGATTTGTTTCTTTTATGTTTTGTTTATGGTGCACATGTAATGTATGAGTGATTAATACAAATATGTTATATGATGTTTCTACGCACATGATGAATGGTCTAATGAATGAATGTTAAGTATGGAGGTTATGATAAATGTCTCCCATTCCTCCATGAATGTGGAAACCTAGTTCCTGTAGTCCCCATAGGTACCTCGAGTGAGACTTCACCTGCTTACGGGTGATGTCGAAAGGGTCGGTATCTTTAGGGTTTTGTTGGTGAATCAATGTTGAACCCTGGGTCTTCCCATTGCATGCCAACAAATGGTTCTGTTGACGAGACTAGGATCTACGACTGAGGGGAATGTGGAGGACCTTCTAAGGAGGATATTGGATAATGGTTGGACATGAAGGAGATCGAGTTTTTTGTATATCAAAATAAGAATCTGTGAATCAATGTGAAGAAATGGCTATAGAGGTATGTGTTTACAGATTTTCCTGAAATTTTCTTTGTTGATTTCCCAAATATTTTAGCAGAGTGGATCCAGAGATTAGTTGAACAAAAAAGAATATTTTGCACTATTTTTATGAGAAATTGGACTCCTGAGTTAATTCGACAAGTTAATACTATAAGTAATAAGGTATCATGTGCATTTGATTTCTGGTTGGATAGTATATTGGCAGGTTACATTATTGAGTTGTTTATAGATTGTACTCAATCATATAGTGTTGTTGAAAGGGAATTCTTTAAGGATCCACATGGAAGATCCTTGAAGTCACTACCTACTTGGATTAAGATGTTGTTGTGTGATAAGGGAGTTATGAAGATGGAGTCTGATTTCCCTAGTAGCTAAGCACCTTTGCATGTAAGGGGGATTGGGGTATGACCAGGGAATGGTGTGAGTGTTGCAAGGAAGAATTAATGATGAATGTATGGGATGAGGATGTCGAGAGAAGAAGAGTGTGTGACGAACAAAGAGATTGGAGTATTGCACAGTCGTAATATATTTAGGCTGAATAAGAAGAGGATTGTGGATGATAGAGAGGAGAAACATGATGAGTTTGAAGAGAGAAATACTGGAATAATTCTCTATATCATACCATGCAAAAAAGTTCATCTTAGTTTAGTAGAATAATATCCCACTCAGGAAAAACTCTGGGTCAAACCCACAACGCCTTATGCATCGCCAAGATCTGAAAAAACTTTTTCAAGTGTAGTTAGTAAGGGAAGTAAGGATAGAAGTCAAAGCAGTGGAAGTAGTATAGTAACCCAACTTTAGGTAGTATCACCGAGGGGGAATACCATGTAGAATAACATGGTGGGAGTAGATCCCACTTTAAGAATGTATGTCTTTCACGGGGCAGGTTCAGAAGATCCATAACAACATTTGTTCATTTGTGAAAAAATATGGACTGTGAAGAACGTCTATGATGATGATGCAAAGATTGTGCAGTTGGTGATGATGTTCAAAGACCACACGTTATTATGGTATATGAAGCATCACACTACTATTCCTATGAGACAAACTAGAACATTGATAGATGTAAGACAAGATCTATTGAAAGAATTACAGAAACCTAAGTCTGAATCACAATGCATTATAGAGATAAAGAAGATCAAGCAGATAGTGAATGAATAAGTATGGGACTATGATCAAAGATTCATGATACTGAAGGATCGATTGACATTCAAAATTCCAAATGAACACCATAGGGAGTGGTTTATTGTAGGATTGTTGTTGCATATATGTCTCCCTTTGACATAGCAGAAGATTGCGTCACAATTGGAAGCCCTAGAAATTTCTATGAAATTTGAAGCATCCCCTATAGAAGAAAATGGCATAGGGATGGATCAAGTCTAGTCGCAGTTATCATTCTTGAACATTTAGTTGTAGAAACTTGCGAAAGGAAAATAAAACCACGAGGAAGTCTAGTGTGTCACATGTAGAACAAAAGGGAATCATAAGAATGAGTGCCCATCTTTTCAGCAATATTTGAATATAGGAGCTCTGAATCCATTAGGGGTGTGGTATTATATTTGCAAGACGATGGGTCACCACCCTATTAACTATCCATTGATGTAGAAATATTAGAGCACTGCAAGAAAATTGTTTTGAAACTTTTGAAAGTTAGTGGGACATGAAGAGAAGGATTGTTGTGTGTTTGATCTGATGAGAGAGCACACCGCAGGTGAATATGTTATAGCAAGATTTTTCTCAGCCCATGCAACTTGCTCAAAAGGCCTTTTCCATTTCTGTATGCAGACTTGAAGTCTCCTTTTGCAATTCCTAGAGAAAAAAAACATATTTTTCCACATACAGACACTCTAACAGCTATACAACATACGTATATGTTGGTTGCACCATTACAACCCATGTACATTGGGTTTTGTGCCCAAAATTAAAAAATGGTGTCGGGTTTCCATGTCACGTCACGAGATCCATGATCCTTGACCTTCCATATACTAGAAACATTCTGACTCGGCCCTTCAATGTACTAGAAACGTTCTGAAATGGACCACATCCAAGTTGTGGAAAGAAGGAGAAGAATTCAACTTTGAGAGAAAAGTTACTCTGGAGAAATTATTCACTTCATATTGAGTCTGCAGCCCTTTTTCCTTTTAAGTCTTAACACATTGTTCACCCCCCAAAATCTTCTCTATTTCATGGAGAACCTCATTGTCTCTCTTATATGAGTTTGCCTTTGCTGGAGGATTGAAGTGGTGGAGGCCCAGCTAGAAGGGACTTAGTTTCTCTGTTTCGAATGTGCCGACACAGAAGTTTGTCATTCATACACTTCTATTGATTACATTTTGATAGAAATACTCTCTTCTTGTCCAATTAATGTCTCACAAATATTTGAATTGTTATTCCATGGGAATATTTGTTATGAATATTGATGGATTATGCTATTATATGTGCTAAATTTATATATTATCACCACATGCTTGCGTATCTTAGTTGTTGAGGACAAGCTGTAGGTATATAGCTTTGCGTCAAGTGATCAATGGTGGACTTCATCAAATGTTCGAACGAGGTAGGATTTTTATCTTATCTTGTTAGCATGTTTGTTTATATATAATACTTGAGATTAGAGTTGATTTTTGTAGTCATTTTTGTCTATTGTGGTTTATCCCATTCCATAGAGTGATTTCCCTCGTAACAGAATTGGCGACCATACCGGGGAATACATCAATGTCTCCTGATCGATGGATTCTTCAAGTGTTCGACCCCAACTCCTTTATTCAAACTTGTAAGAATGTACTCGGTGCCTTGATACCTACTTTCATCATCGGTAGGTTGTCTCACATTTTTTAATGGTATAACATAATGATTGGTAATCAAACGAAGTCTCATTATGTTCGACCTTGTTGAAATATTGTAAATGCAAAGAGTATTTTATTTATTATTGAGTCATTATTAAATAGATCAATCCTCCTTTATGGATTGATCATGTAAGGAATTGTAATTTACCAAATCCCCTTTTGTGGATTGTTCAAACCCTAATTATATAATGTAAATTAAGAATTTGTCCCCAGGCCCAATTAAAGTGGTTTTAGCTACTAAGAAGACAAGTCAGCCTTTCCCAATGAGGAGACACCTTTCCAGTGCCTGCCAGCCAGTATAAATAAAGGAGGCCAGTGCCTCATTTGTACACTCACTCATTCACTCATCAAGTGTGCAAGTTTGGAAGCTACAATTGGGAGAAGAAGGAAGAGAGAGGCACATTTCTTAGTGTTGGATATTCTCTAGTGTTTTGGTTTATTGTCTTGGAATTGTAATGGATATCTATATTAAGGAAGCTTTTGCTGGGTTTTCTCCCCCGTGAGGGTTTCCCATGATAAATGTTGTGTATCTTGTGATTGTGTTTCTCTCATTGATCCTAACTATGCTATGGTTATCTAGTAAATTGAAAAGAAACCTAATAATATCTCAAAACTTAACATGGTATCAGAGCTAAGTTGAAGAGAGTACTTTTACTAGATAAACAAAAATGTCATTGTTTTTGTACAAGAAAATTAGGGCTTTTTGTTGGAGAGGATTTTTTGCCTAAAAAAAGTCATCTAGAAAAGTGTGCCCTACCCTAGTGAATCTTTTGGCAGCTTGAGCGCACCTTTTCAGTGGATAGAGCCTTCAGAAATTCAAACCCTAGTTTTGACTGGTACTAGAAAACCAGAAAACTAGAAGTACCTGAAAACCATAAGTACTAGAAAACTAGGAAACGAAAACCACTACCATAAGTACCAGTCCATATTTCTTCAACTCAAGTTTCAAGGGGGAAAACTTGAAATTTTTTAAATCTAATAGATACAACAAACTCACTTCAACCAAACGCATGTAGTCCCTGGATCAAAATTTCAAAATTTGAAGTTTGAAAAATTAGCGTTTTCTCATAAAACCCTAAAGTTGCAGTTGCAACTGAAGTTTCATAATCAGTTGTAGTATCAATTCCAGTTGAAGTATTAGTTGTAGTACCAGTTCTAGTCACCCTTGAAGTTTTTAAAAGTGTTGGTAATTATTACCGTTGCTACCAGATGGTGCCACTACCTTAAAATACTATCAGAGGTATGTACTCACATATGTTTAAATTATTAAGATTTAAAGGGTATTTGTAGGAGAAGGGATCTCTTGCCATAGATCCAGAAGGATATCAAATCCAACATAGAGGAATAATTCAACCCAGGTTTTATTATCCAATATGCATTTATTTTTTATGACATTATTTTGATCTAGGTTTCATGTTGAAGCTATGACTATCATACTAACCTTTGGTTAAAATTAAAGTCAAGGTATTATATTGATTAAAGTTGAGATCATACAGTTTATTCTCTAACCCAACTTTCTGTCAATATAACATATTGGTTTAGTACAAAAGACAGGTTGAAGAAAGAACTTGTCACTTTGAGTGAAGGAGATTTGAAAGAAAAGAAACACACTCATTCTTGAGGACAAAACTCCAGGTTCCAGGTTTGATTGATTAAATTGATAAGATTCAAAACTTGCACATGTCAAGAAAACACTATAGTTGAGATAAAAATCTTTGAAAGGTTTTATAATTGATAGCATATGTGCATATTGAGATAAATTATTATTGTAATCATTTACTAGATACAACTAACATCTCCTATAGGAGAAATTTTTTTTGTTGGTTCCAGGATACCATGGAGGAATGCTTGATCACAACACTAGAAGAGTGTTGATCTCATTTCATATTGTATTTATTACTTTTGATCTTTGTTTTAGGCAGGTCACAAGTGATAGCTCTAAAGGAGATACCATGACGATTATTCGTGCTATTATTTTATTACTGTTATCAAAAGAGTATTACTCTTGCTTGATGTTTTGTTGACCAGGTTCCAGGTCATAGGTGATAACCCTAAGGAAGATATAGTGAAGGTTGAAGAAGGCAACAGATTAGATGAGACATGAAAAAGACTATGTACATGACCATATACATCCATGTACCAAACAAGATGACGAAGAAGCTATTTTTGAGATCTAGAGTATCTCATATGGAGATTGATTGTAAGGAGCATAAGGCTCCAAAGATGGCTGAACGTTAGAACAAGAAGTCACAATAGACTTGTTCAAAGGATAATGAAGCCACCTTGATAGGAAGAAGAATTTGTTTGAAGTCTAACTCATCTTTTCATATTTACACTTGGCATTCAACACCAAGTATATCATGTAAGAGATGATGAAGTCCTTGTAGACTCAGAAGAAATCAAGAATAGAGTGAGCTTGATCTTAGAAATATTCAGATGAAGAGACATCTTCCAGGACTAGGAGACAAATGCCATGAGAACACTAGATCGTAACTTCACAGACTCCTAGGAGATATGAAATCTCCAAGAAGATTCCCTTGTTTCGGTGACAGAGAAGGAAGCCAGTCAGAAAGTCTAGGATATGGATTTTTCATGAGACTAGAAGAAAAGTCAGTATTGACTTCCAAGATTGATCTAACAGAAAAGCATGTTGTAGATGTATAAAGTCTTATGTGTGTCCATACGATTATCCCAGCAAGAGGGAGAATACTATGACGAGACACTTACTCCAATAATTGAATAAATAGTTCCAGTATTCATGAAGACAACCAGAACAACCATGATCCATATATAGTATGAGAAGTAGGGGGAGAAATCACCACATTTAAAATTGAGTGGAATTTGGTGCAGTACATTAGTTGGGTCATGGAGACATGACTGCAATAAAAGATAGAGTTATATCCATGAAATAAGAATATTTACCTTCAGTATCAATTATTGAGCCACTCTCAATTTTAGATGAAGTTGTTTCCATGATGAAGTAGAGGAATTACTTTCAGATTTCAGCAGTCATAATGAGAATGGAGCAGCCATTATCAACTTCAGAGAAACTGCAAGTACAAAGTCCCACTTCTAGAGGAACAGATGTAGAGAGAGTAGAGGACATACTCCCAGACAGTGAGATAGATAGTGCTTTGCAGAAAGCACCTAGAGCTAGCACATGATTGTGCAGATTGAGTTGCAGCTCAGCAAGTGTACCATATTGGTACAAAGTGATGTGAAAATTTGATTTGAAGTTGAAGATAGAAAGACTCATGCCTGCAAATTGAAGCAAACTCCAAGAGCTTGGAGTGGTAGGATTAATAGTTTTCTGAAGAGTTTGGGCTTTACCAAGAGTAAAAATGATTCTAACATTTACTTCAAGTTTATGAATGATGAGCCAATTATATTGTTGCTACTATATGTAGATGATGTATTCTTTACAAGATGAAGAAAATCTCATCACAAATTGTAGAAGAAGCTCACTACAAAGTTTGAGATGAAAGACCTAATGCATTATTCTTAGGTCTTGAAGTTTGTAGGAGCCCAGAGAAGATCTTCCTTAACCAACAGAAGTATGCGGTTGAAATACTGAAGAGGTTTGATATGTTGGAGTGTAAATCCATGAACACACCCATGGAAACTAAGTTGAAGCTCCTGGTAGATACCTCATCAGAATTGGTTGATGCTACTATGTACAAACAAATTATTGGTTCGTTGATGTATCTGACAGACTGGATATATGTTTTTTTGTGAACATATTTGAGTCAGTATCTGGTAGAGCCCAGACGTGTTCACCTTGTAACTGCAAAATATGTGATGAGATACCTTAAGGGTACATTGGATTTTGGTCTCTATTATACTAAAAATCATGATTTCAGTTTGCATGGATATACTGATTCAAATTGAGCTAGAAGTGTTTCTAATAGAAAGAGCACTTCAGGATGTTTTTTCAGTCTGGAGTTAGCCATGACTTCAAGGAAAAGTAGGAATCAATCCATTATTTCTCTTAGCATGGTAGAAGCAGAATATATTGTAGCATGTTCCACCAGTTGTGAAGCCATATGGCTTCGGATGTTGTTGACATATCTATTAGATTTGCAGATAGAAACCACTGTGATCCTATGTGATAACCAGAGTTGTGTAAAGATGACACGTTCCATAATGAGTCGAAGCACATAGAGATCTGACATCACTTCATTCATGATATGATGCAGAGAGGAGCTATAAATCTCCATTATGTTGGCGTGAATGAGTAGGATGCAGATGTGTTGACCAAACCTCTTTCTCGTGTAAAGTTTGAGCACTTTCGAGACATGCTCAGTATAGTCCAAAAGGACCTCCCTCGAAAGGGGGAGTAGTGTTGATGCTAGCCTTGTGCTGAAGATTTCCAACTTCATGTTGATGTTGTTGAGATGTCAGCCTCATGATGAATATTTCCAGCTTCATGCTGATGTTGTTGAGATGCCAGCCTCGTGTTGAAGATTTCCAGCTTCGTGTTGATGTTGTTGAGATGACAGCCTCGTGCTAAGGATTTCCAGCTTTGTGTTGATGTTTTTGAGAGGCCAGCCTCGTGTTGAATATTTATAGCTTTGTGTTGATGTTGATGAGATGTCAGCTTCGTGCTAAAGATTTCTATCTTAGTTTTGATGTTGATGAGATGCCAGCTTCATAATGAAGATTTCCAGCTTAGTGTTGATGTTGATGATGCTCCAGCCTTTGTGTTTTGATGTTATTGTTGTTGATGTTGTATCACCCTCATGATGTTATTGATGATGATGATGTATTAGTGTTATACTAATCCATGTTGATGTAGATGATGATGATGCCATTCCATCTCCTTGTTGTGGATGATGATATTGATGATGAGAAAAAAATATGATGATTTATAGATATGTCAGTTAGTGTTCTAGGTGTTGTTGATTTTGTTTCCCTCTCTCTCTCCTGATGATGTTGTAGAATACCCTTCTTGTTAAGGGGGAGTGTTGAAATATTGTAACTGTAAAGAGTATTTTATTTATTATTGAGTCATTATTAAATAGATCAATCCCCTTTTGTAGATTGATCATGTCGAGCATTGTAATTGACCAAATCCCCTTTTTCATATTGGTCAAACCCTAATTATATAATGTAAATTAAGAAGTAGGTCCCAGGCCCAATTAAAGTGGCTTTAGCCACTAAGAATACAAGTCGGCCTTGCCCAGTGAAGAGACACCTTTCCAGTGCCTACTAGCTAGTATAAATAAAGGAGGCCAATGCCTCATTTGTACATTCACTCATTCACTCATCAAGTGCGCAAGTTTGGAAGCTGCAGTTGGGAAAAGAAGGAAGAGAGAGGTGCATTGCTCGGTTTTGGATATTCTCTAGTGTTTTGGTTTATTGTCTTGGCATTGTATTGGCTATCTATATTAAGGAAGTTTTTGCTGGGTTTTCTCCCCCATGAGGGTTTCCCTAGATACATTTTGTGTATCTTGTGATTATGTTTCTCTAAGTGATCCTACTTATGTTATGTTTATCTAGTAAATTGAAAAGAAACCCAATAATAGCTCAAAACTTCACATACCTCAACTCCTTTATTCACATGTTGTAGAATTTCACCTTTGGCGGATCATGTAGAAGACTTGAAGACATCAGTTCATAGTCACAAATTTCCTGAGCTATTTCTATCATTTCATTGGACCAATACCTATATGACTTCAGTAATCATCGGAGATCATATTGTACTCCATTGTATAACATATATCTTCAGATTGATTTTGAGACTAGTTTTCACTAGGCTGCATTCATGAATATGAAAACCTATGGCATGTATCTACCCTTATATTTCCTATTCTTGGCCATGAATAGTTGTTTGGTATATTTCCACATGAATCTGCAGTGTAATTCAAATTGGAAGCCATGTGCACAAAGTCATTATGGATTGTAATATTCTTATGAGAAACTAGTTCATCCAGCAGGGTCTCCATTACTCCACTTCTAGGAATTATAATGTATTTCGGCCATCATAGATCCTCCTCTGACCTCGCACATTAAACGACATATGTTATAGAAAGATTTTCCTCACCCCATGCAACTTGCTCATAAGTTCTTTTCCATTTTTCTATGCAAACTTGAAGTCCCTTTTTGTAATTCCCATAGCTAAAAAACATATTTTTCCACATATACGCACCCTAACAACTATACAACATGCATATATGTAGGTTGCACCATTACAACCCGTGTACATCAGGTTTTGTGCCCAAAATTAAAAAATGGTGTCAGGTTTCCATGTCACATCATGAGATCCATGATCCTTGACCTTCCATATACTAGAAACGTTCTGACTCAACCCTTCAATTCCATTTGAAGGCTATAAATGAGACATATCCAAGTTGTGGAAATAAGGAGAAGATTTCAACTTTGAGAGAAAAGTTACTCTGGAGAAATTATTCACTTCATATTGAGTCTGCATCCCTTTGTCCTTTTAAGTCTGAACACATTGTTCACCCCCCAAGCTCTTCCCTATTTGATGGAGAACCTCATTGTCTCTCTTATATGAGCTTAACTTTGGTGGAGGATTGAAGGCCCAGCTGGAAGGGACTTAGCTTATCGGTTTCGAACATGACGACATGGAAGTTTTTCATTCATACACTTATGTTGATTACATTTTAATAGAAATACTCTCTTCTCGTCCAATTAATGTCTCGAAAATATTTGAATTGTTATTCCATGGGAATATTTTGTTGATGAATGCAGCTATGGGAGACATCCTCTAGCTTACAAAACTGTGATATGTGGAACATATAAGCTATGTGAAGCCTTTCTCTTAGCTTTCAAACCTGAGATAAATCCCCTGTGAAGGGTTCGTGGTTCCTGCCTGGGACAGAGTCAAGAACGTAGAGATGACCTCTTCCATGACGTGAGTGAGAATCACTCCAGATGATTATCTGGGTGAAAAGAAATATGTTGAGTTAGGATGTGTCTGTGGCTGAGCATAAGGTGAAAGTGGAAAATCCCAAGCAGCAGAGTTGATGAGAAGACTCCAGATGATTCTCCTATTGGTGGTAGTGGGAAAGCTTATTTGTAGAGTGGACGTGCCTGTGGACGAGCATAGGTGAATGTGTGAAGACTTGGTTCATTTATGTAATGCAGTGAAACAGGTCTATGGCATCCCTATGGATGTGCCCCTAGTGGATGAGCACTAGTGGGTGTATCAAATCCTTTTCTATATATTGTTCAAGAGTCAGACCTACCTGTAACCCTAGTTATTGTGTAAAGGGTATAGGTCGACCCTATGTTAATATGATTAACATAAACAAGATAATTAATATTATGAATATTAATTATAATAATAATAAGTATATTTGGCTTAGATAGGTCACCCCTGTTGTGCCAACATAAGCCCTTGTTAATTAGTCAAAGTCTAATATAAGTAGGAGATGCTTCTCCGTTGTAGAATCATATCCTTCTCATATGTTTTGGAAATTTTAGCAAGTACTTCTCTTTGGAAAAGGTACGCACCTCTCTTGGGCACTAGTGTTCTAGGGCTTAAGCACCCTCTTGTGTTCTAAGTCATTCTTGGTAGTGAAAGGTCTTTCTCTTGAATAATATAGCAAAGGATTTGGCTAAGTTTTTCTCCCTTGTTTGAGAAGGGTTTCCCAGGATATATCTTGTGTTCTTGTACATGGTGTTTCTTCTTATGATCTTGGTTGTTGCAACATTCTTGTTTATGGTTAAGATATGATAAAATGAAATAAACTACATTCTTAACCTAGCTTATGAAAAATCAACATGGTATCAAAGCATAGGTCTTGAAAGAACCCATTGCACAAGCTTCTTTCACAAGAAAAAGGAAAAACATCATTGTTGTCGTACAAGAAAATTAGGGCTTTTTATTGAAGAAGATTTTCAACCTCAAAACCATCTATAAAAGTGTGCCCTAACCCAAGGAACTCTTTGGCACCTTCAGCGCACCTTTTTAGTGGGTAGATCTCCCAAAAAGTGAAACCCTAGTTTTCACCAGTACCAGAAGTACCAGAAAACTAGAAGTACAAGAAAACCAGAAGTACCAGAAAGCCTGTTAAGCCCTAATATTGGCTCATTACCCCTTAATTGGGTCATATTATATTAGTAATGTTATTTTATTTATGTTGGCTTTAGGCCATTAGTTTTAATTATACCTCCTAGTCTCCTATATATACCAAGGAGACATTTTCATTTTGAATCATCTTGTACTTGAACATTTAAGTGGGGTAAAAGGAGGTTGCCCCCTCGAAGAGGCTTATTATCTGAAATTATCTTTTTTTCAAGGAGTTGAGTACTTTTTCTGAGTATTTTCTATGCTATATTGATATTTGGTTCATAACATATGGTATCAGAGCTCAAGGTCTTGGGGTTTCACTGCTACATCTGAGACACCTTGGCATTTTTTCTATAACTTTTTTTCTACAATGTTTCAAAAGGAATGGCTTGGAGGATATTTAGTAGACAGATAAAGGTACGTTGGGTTCAAAATTAAGCTCCTGAGACCTTATACGTTTAGAGATATAGCCTGTACAAGATAGGGTTCTGGAATCATCCTGAACTGAGTCATTGCGGAATTTTCGCTATAAATTTGTTTTTGTAACATTTCAGACCCTGATCTCTGGAGGATATTTACAGAAATTATTAATGTATCTTTGGTAAAAATTTTAGATTCTAGGTCATCTTAAATTTGTAGATACACCCTGTGTAAGATAGGGTATCTTACTAGTCTCAAGAAGGTGTTCCAGGTAAAACAATCATAACTTCTTCCTAGAGTATCCAAATTGTGTTGGAATAGTTGCATTGGATCATGGACAATCTATAGTATTTCGGGTGCGAGTTTCATAATTTTATATCAATTAGTTTGTGTGTGGCACACTATACAAGTGAGATCTCCTGGAAAGGCCAAAAATCAGCAAGTTGTGGGGAAGTTACCGTAAATTCCACTTGGCACATCCAATTTTGATCAGACCTGTGGCATTGCAGAGAAGAAATATCAGAGAAATACATAAGAG
>ML802618.1:37079-72582 GCA_009831015.1 Picea engelmannii | reverse complement strand
TACAGGCACCAACCTGTATAACAGAGAACAAGAGTTCTCCCTTGCACCACCCTGCCACCCTGGTTTCTCTGGATGCAACCAGATGGAAGCTACAACTCCCTATGTTCAAGCACCCACTTGAACCTCTGAGGACAACAGTCCTCTCGAGCACCTCCCTACCTCCCTAGAATATAAATCTTTGCTATTGAAACTTATAACAGTGATATTATGTTCAACAATGTTTTACCAGACTCATCACTGTTCTGCTACATCTCATTGCTCTGTCTGCCACATTGCCTTTCTGCACACATCACTTGCGCTGCCTGTTCTTCTACGTTTTATCCTTTGTGCGCCATGTCCATTCATTGCACAGTTCCTCTTCTCTCCTGTTCAGCTGCTGCACTCTCCTCCTTCTTTACGCATGAATCACCTTCAACAACAGCAACCACCACAACTCCAACAGCAACAACAACCACATATCTTCTCTATACTGTGTATTTATAACTTCTGTGCACCTTGTGCATGTAGTGTTCACAATGCCTCTGCATGCTGACTCTGCACCATTATCCTCCACCTCTCGAGTGCTCTGTCTGATTATCATCATAACTCTTCAACTTCTCTAGCAGTTTTCCCACGCGTTCAGCATCACTGGATGTTATGCTGAGATTCCTCAGCCTCTTTGGTAGTTGAGACTCTTCGTCTTCTCTGTGACAGTCGAGCTCACCTTCTTTGTTTCAGTTACAGGCTTCCACGCTCATACATCTGTCAATCCCTTCTAAGAATAGTCTTCCTTCACTTGGACAAATCTTGGAGACTCTTCATCTCCTCTGGCGATCACACACGGGTCTCTTCGTATTCTCTAGCGGATGCCATCAATGGTTTCTGGCAGTTTTACTGTGTCATGCAATAGTAGCCCTCCGATCTTGTTCAAATTCATTTACAGCATTGGATATGCAGCGAGCAAATCTGGACGATCATAATTTGTATTCCTAGATCTACGGTCGGGATTGGATTTTGGAGCCCCCTTTCCATTCTACCTTTAAGCGAAGGGGGGGGGGGGTCCGAAATGGTGGAGTACTGACGAAGGGCCCTACTCTTGACGTGTCACCTTCTGTATTGTTCTCCACCTGATCGTGCGACAAGGCTCGGCTCCTCCTTGTCCTATGACATCTATCCATCTCTCACTGATGTGACCAAGAGCTGTGACCACATCCTTATCCCGTCGGGGCTACGGGGTTCGCGAGTTCGAGATGCACGAACTCCTTGCTCCCGGGATCTCCGATATCCCAATATTCGATGTGAGGTGCCACCTGTCCTCCCACGTCGACTCCTCTTGGATCCTTGACATGCATCCTATCTGAGATCCACGGTTGTGGTCTCTTCTCGTAGTTCGGGGTTTAGCAGGCCTCGCACCCTTAGTCTCAAGACTCTCAATATGCCGATGACGCTTGATCCTTTGCCACCTGTCCTTGTAGATGGACAGTTCTGATTAGGTCGGGTTTTCCATGATGAAATTCCCTGACTTCTGGTCAACGGTATTGCTGATATCCCGAATCTCGATATGCCGATGGATGGCCTCCTTGTCAGGGTTGTTCCTGGTGGCACTCGATCGCTGCCACGCGTCCTCTCCAAGTGGACGGTCCCGATCTCATCAGGATTTCGAGACTTTCAATGTCCCAGTTCTCGTTACTCCATGCAGAGGATCAACAGTCCAGATCTCATTCTCATTTCAATGGCTGTGATTGAATCGTGATATCACATATCGTGAAATCGGGGTTCTTGAGGTCAAGTGATTTTGTCATTTCAAAGTCCCAATCCCCGATACTCCGACAGTGACTGGAATTAACGGTCCAGATCAAAGTTTGATCTAACGGCTCAGATTTCATCGTGAATTTTCATATTGTGATTACACCCGCTTCTCCTTGCAGTTTAAAGACCGTGCAGGTTCTCTTCGATCCGACGATGGTTGGGTCTTGCGCTTGGATCTAACGACTGAGATATATCCTCCTCTTCAGTGCGCTCATCTTGTCTTCATTCAGATCTGACAGCCCTCGTTCTTTCGGGAATTTTGGATGGGATCCAACGATCAGCAATGCTTCTCAGGCCTTCAATCATTCGATCTTCCTAGACTTGTATTCTCTTTGCCTATTGATCATCGTTGTTGTACTCAAGCCATCATTGTTGTTGTCATTTCCATCAATGACAAGCATACGCTATCTGTTAAACATTTTCCAACATCCTTTAGGAAGAAAGGATACAATGAATCTTCAAAGACATCTCCAGTAAGAGATAGATTGAGACAAGTAGAGACATTGTCCTTGAACAAGAGATAGTTTTTTCAAAGAACCAGAGAATCTGAGATGGAGATTGATAGTGAGACAATACCTTCTTCCCCTTCAACAACTCAGAGGGAGACATACATTACTCCAGGTTATCCAGTATATCCAGTTGATATGTTTAGAGATATTGCAGTAAGGTATAAAATTCCTACCTAGACTCACTCTGCAAGAGGCAGAGAAACATACAAGCCTCTCAAGAAACATTCCAAGAAAAGAAAAAGATATTTTCAATCTATCCTTCCGTCATGAACCACTTCATTAATTATGATACTCCTTGTCTTAGAGAAGCAACAAGAGAACCGGTATGGCAAGATGCCATAACAAAAGAAAACTAGTATATCTTAAAGAATGATGCATAAGATATTATTCAGGGACCAGAAAGGGGAGTCTATGGTAACTTCCAAGTGGATCTATAAGATCAAGCATGCAACTGATGGAAGTATCAAGAAATACAAACAATATACATAGACAGAGGTTTCTCATAAATAGAGGGAGTTGTCTATGATGAGACACTTGACCCAGTGAACCGATACACTTCCATCTGTACTACCATCCTTGAGTTGGAGACTATATCAGATAGATAGATTCTTGATGAGTTTGTATTTCAGCAAGAGTGTTGTTGATCCAAACCTATACAGTGTTGGAGACAAGACTAATCCACAACTGATTGGATCACTAATGTATCTGGTTAACACTAGACTGAATTCATACCATGCAGTGAATGTGCCTAGTCATTTCATGATTCAACCAAGACAAACTCACTAGACAACAACAAAACATGTATTGAGATATATACAAGGCACAGTTGGATATGGCCTGAGATATTCCTCCAGGGTGAAACTGAGTTTGCAACATATACCGATTCATATTGAGCAGAAATTACAGTGGACCGAAAGAACACATCCAATTGATGTTCTACTGTGAAGTTTTCCATGATTTCTTGATGCAGCAGAAAATGAAACTTTGTGGCCTTGAGTACCATAGAGGCAAAGTATATAAGCATCAAGTGTGCAAAGCAATGTGTCTTCACAAGCTTCTAACAGATTTACTTGACCATGAGATGGATCCCATGATGATGACCAAAATCCGTGAGTAAAATCTCCTTGAGAACCGAGTGTTTTCTGATGGATCGAAATACAATGAGATGAAACATCCTTATTTCAGAGATAATATGCAGAGGAAAATTGTACTCATGTAGTACCTTCCTACACATGAGAAGATTGTAGATATATTCACTAAATTAACTTCATGAAGAATGGCTCCCTACTTGAGAGGGAGTGTCGATAACTCCAGCCAAGACAAAATTTAAAATTCATCTGTGTGAGACTTGTCATGATAAAGAATGCCTCCCTAGATGAGAGGGAGTCTTGATGAATGCAACTATGGGAGACATCCTCCAACTTACAAACATGTGAGATGTGGAACATAGCAGCTATGTGAAGCCTTTCTCTCCACTTACAAACCTGAGAGAAATCCCCTATGAAGGGATCATGGTCCTTGCTTTGGACAGAGTCACGAACGTAGAGATGACCTCCTCCATGAAGTGAGTGAGAAGAACTCCAGATGATCATCCAGGTGAAAATCAATCTGTTGAGTTAGGACGTGCCTGTGGCTGAGCACAAGGTGAACATAGAAATCCCAAAAGTGTTGGGCACATCATCATGTGAACATAAATAAAGATGATGTGATGGCCTCCTTTGAGTAGCAGAGTTGACGAGAAGACTCCAGATAATTCTCCTATTGGTGACAGTGGGAAAGAATATTTGTAGAGTGGACATGCCTGTGGATGAGCATAGGTGAACATGTGAAGACCTGGTTCATCTGTGTAATGTAGTGAAATAGGTCCATGGCATCCTTATGAATGTGCCCCTAGTGGATGAGCACTAGTGGGTGTATCAGATCCTTTGCTATATATTTTTCAAGAGTCAGACCTACCTCTAACTCTAGTTATTGTGTAAAGGGTACAGGTCATCCCTATGTTAATATGATTAGCATAAACAAGATAATTAATATTGTGAATATTAATTATAATAATAATAAGTATATTTTACTTAGAGAGGTCGGCCCTGTTGTGCCAATAGAATCCCTTGTTAATTAGTCAAAGTCTAATATAATTAGGAGATGATTCTCCATTGTAGAATCATATCATTCTCATATGTTTTGTAAATTTCAGCAAGTACTTCTCTTTGGCAAAGGTGCATACCTCTCTTGGGTGCTAGTGTTCTAGGGCTTAAGCACCCTCTTGTGTGCTAAGTCATTCTTGGTGGTGAAAGGTCTTTCTCTTGAAGAATATATCAAAGGATTTGGCTGGGTATTTCTCCCTTGTTTGAGAAGGGTTCCCTAGGATATATCTTGTGTTCTTGTGCATGGTGTTTCTTCTTGTGATTTTCGTTGCTGCAACATTCTTGTTTATGGTTAAGATATGATGAAATTAAATAAACTACATGCTTAACCTAGATTATGAAAAATAAACATATTTGTTATGAATATTGATGGATTATGTTATTATATGTGCTAACTTTATATATTATCACAGTATGCTTGCATATCTTGGTTGCTGAGGAAAATTTGTAGGTATATATCTTTGGCTCAAGTGCTCAACGGTGGACTTCATTAAACATTCAGACGAGGTAGGATCTTTATATTGTCTTGTTAGCATGCTTTTTTATATAGCATACTTGAGATTAGAGTTGATTTCTATAGTCATTTATGTCTGTTGTCGTTTACCCCATGCCATAGAGAGATTTCCCTCATAAAAGAATTGGTGACCATACTGGGGAATACATCAATGTCTCTTGATCGATGGATTCTTCAAGTGTTCGACCTCAACTCCTTTATTCACACTTGTAAGAATGAACTTGGTGCCTTAATGATACCTACTTTCATCATCGGTATGTTGTCTCGCATTTGTTAATGGTATACCTTAATCACCGGTAATCAAATGAAGTCTCATTATGTTCAACCTCAACTCCTTTATTCACATGATGTAGACTTGCATCTTTTGCAGATTGTGTAGAAGAATTGAAGACATAAGTTCATAGTCGCAGATTTCTTGAGTTGTTGCTATCATTTCATTGGACCAATACCAATATGACTTAAGTAATCATGGGAGATCATATTGTACTCCATTGTATAACAGATAAATTCATATTTATTTTGAGACTGGTTTTCATTGTGTCATGTTCATGACTATGACATCCTATGGCATGTATCTACTCTTTTATTGCCTATTCATGACCATGAACAGTGGTTTGGTATATTTCCACATGGATCTGTAGTGTAATTTAAATTGGCATCCATGTGCACAAAGTCATTATGGATTATAATATTCTTATGAGCAACTAGTCCGTGCAGCTGGGTCTCCATTACTCCACTTCTGGGAATTATAATGTATTTTGGTCATCGGAGATTCTCCTCCGACCTCACACATTAGGGGACATATGTTATAGCAAGATTTGCCTCACCCCATGAAACTTGCTCATAAGGCTTTTTCCATTTCCGTATGTAGACTTGAAGTCCCTTTTTGAAATTCCCAGAGATAAAAAACATATGTTTCCACATATGTGTGCCCTAACAACTATACAACATGCGTATATGCAAGTTGCACCATTACAACCCGCGTACATCACGTTTTGTGTCCAAAATCAAAAAATGGTGTCGGGTTTCCATGTCACATCATGAGATACATGATCCTTGAACTTCCATATACTGGAAACATTCTGACTCAACCCTTCATTTCCATTTGAAGACTATAAATGGGCCATATCCATCTTTGGAAAGAAGGAGAAGAATTCAACTTTGAGAGCAAAGTTTCTCTAGAGAAATTATTCACTTCATATTGATTCTGCATCCCTTTGTCCTTTTAAGTCTAAACACATTTTTCATCCCCCAAGATATTCCCTATTTGATGGAGAACCTCATTGTCTCTCTTATATGAGATTGCCTTTGGTGGAGAATTGAAGAGGTGGAGGCCCAGCTGGAAGGGACTTAGTTTCACAGTTCTGAACGTGCTGAAATGAAACTTTTTCATTCATACACTTATGTTCATTACATTTTAATAGAAATACTCTCTTCTCGTCTAATTAATATCTCGCAAATATTTGAATTGTTATTCCATGGCCATATTTGTTATGAATATTTATGGATTATGCTATTATATGTGATAAATTTATATATTATCACCATATGTTTGTGTATCTTGGTTGTTGAGGACAAGTTCCAGGTATATATCTTTGGGTCAAGTGCTCAACAGTGGACTTCATCGAACGTCCATACAAGGTAGGATCTTTGTCTTGTCTTGTTAGCATGTTTGTTTATATAGCATACTTGAGATTAGAGTTGATTTCTACAGTCATTTTTGTCTGTTGTGGTTTACCGCATGCCATAGAGTGATTTCCCTCGTAACAGAATTTGCAACCATACTGGATACAAAAATGTCTCATGATCGATGGATTCTTCAAGTGTTCAACCTCAACTCTTTTATTCACACTTGTAAGAATGTACTCGGTGCCTTGATACCTACTTTCATCATCGGTAGGTTGTCTCACGTGTTTTAATGGTATACCTTAATGACCGGTAATCAAACAATCTCTCATTATGTTCGACCTTAACTCGTTTATTCACATGATGTAGACTTTCACCTTTGGAGGATCGTGTACATTTGGGTTCCTCTTGGAAGAATAAGAACCTAAGTTGATTCAATGGATCAAGGGAATAAGATCCACCAGTGGGTTAGGAAAGTAGTAGAGCCTCTTCCATTATTTGATCATGTAAAAGAGAAAGAGACTTACAAGAAAGAAGGAAAATAAGTGTTAGGAGCAGAATGGATAACATCAAATTTGATCGCGCTACCTTTGTATGACAGGTTGTCGGTGTATGATATGCCTCTAGTTTATGACCATTCAAACAGGAAAATTGAGAAGGTAAGTACTTTGAAATTTCTTAAGACATTTTTTAGAACTAATGAAGGATGATTTTTCCTTGAGTATACTACGCGGAATGATCGACCATTTCTCCTAAGAAAAATAGACACTTTTTTCACACTGATTAGTTAACCAGGTGCACCACAAGAAAAGAACGAATAGGGAGTTCCAAATCAACACACAGATAGGGGATTGCAACATGGACAATATTATTTTGGACGTAGGTTCATATGTGAATGTAATTCTGAAACAAACCTGGGAAATGATGGGTAAGTCATATTTGATATGGTCTTCCATTCAATTGATATTAGCAAATCAACATAAGATTGTTCCAATTGGAAGGTTGACAAGGGTAAGAGTCAGTATTGATGGAGTACGAAGCTTGGATGATTTTGAAGTAATCGAAATAGTGGATGGTAGTACCCCTTATCCATCCCTACTAGGACTTGATTGGACCTTTGATAATTATACTATCATTGATATGAAGAAGAGATAGATGATATTTGAAGTAGAAGACTTGAAGGTTACTACGTCATTGGATCCTACTGAAGGAAGAAGATATGTAGAACGAGTAAAGGGAAAAGAACTTGATAATCTATATAATATGATAGAACAGATGGATGATTGTGTGAATCCTACAATGGATGGTATACTTAGCTAGAGAAGCATCAGCTCATGCACATCAAATTCAAAAAAAGATTTGGAGAATTGACCACAGATATTGCATGAAGTGTCTACACGAAAATGTGCTTAGATTACCCACACGTTGTGATGGATTGGAACTGAGATATGTGATCCTCCGAGGTATGATGGACTAACTGATGTAGCTTCTTTTATAAGAGAATTTGAATTGAAAATATCATATTAGCAGAGATTATTAGCTTTAGATGTTTCATTGAAAGCAACCCCGACAAGATGGTGGGTTGCACATAAGGATGGAATAAGAGATTGACAGTAGTGAAAAAGGTTATTATAGGTCAGGTTCAAGACATAGTATGAATATACCATGCATAATTATATTAGATTAAATTTCCCTACAAACCATATTACAAAGTGTACCATGATGTGGAGTTTAGTACCTAAGCAAGAATGGACACATTTGTTTGTACATACCCTAGGCATGATCTCGAAGAACTAGTACATAGAACTCGAAGTGTGCAGAGGAACAACAGATTGGGAACAATTAACTTGGAATTTCAAGGTAACTTTTAGTTTTGAAGATGATGATTATTTGATTGAATCAAACTTGTAAGTTATCAAGAACAAGATTTTTGTGACAGAATATTTGATGGGGTCAGTACCATTGTATAGTGCACCTAGATTTACCGCGATAGCTGAAGAGGTTTTGCACTGTTATAATTTTCATGAAGAAGACCAAGAAGAAGAAGACCCACGAAATGTGAAAATGCCAGAAATCGAAGGCACAGTAGAGGGACCATAGCTTGAATATGTTGTGTATGAAAAGCCATTAAGAATGTGAAAAGTGAATATTGGAACACAAGATAAGCCCAAGTTCACAAACATAGGAGACTACTATAGTGAGGAAACAATAAAAAAAATTGTTGACTTACTGTGCGAATATCAAGACCTATTTCCAACTACTTTTTCAGAGATGAATGGGATCACTAGGGAGCTAGGATAGATGAAGATTCATTTGAAACCAAAAGCTATTCATGTGAGACATAGACCCTACAGATTGAATCCAGTGTATGAGAAAAAGGTGAAAGCAGATATAGACAGGATACTAGAAGCAGGAATTATTGAACTCGTTGAAGAATCAGAGTGGATCAAACCAATGGTAGTTTAGGACAAGAAGATGGGGGGAATCAAAATATGTGTAGATTTGAGGAAATTGAATGATGCTTGTTTACATGATCCATTTCCTACACCATTTACAGACGAAGTGTTGGAGAATGTAGGAGGTCATGAAGCATATTCATTCACTGATGGGTTTTCAAGATATCACTAGATAAATATTGTGAATGAAGATAGACATAAGACCACATTTGTGAGGGGTGTTACCAATACACAGATATGCCTTTTGGGTTAAAGAAAGCACCAACAATATTTTTCAAAGTAGTTGTAGCAACTTTCAAAGAGTTTATTCATAAGTTCTTAGAAGTGTACTTAGATGATTGGATAGTATTTAGTCTATTGAAAGACCATGTTGAAACTATCCACTTAATGTTGGATAGGTGCAGGAAGTTCCAAATCTCATTGAACTTAAAGAATTGTATTGTTTTTGCGCCTTTTGGAATCTTGTTGGGTGATGTGGTGTGTAAAAATGGATTTTTAGTTGATCCTACGAAGATAGTTTTGATTGTTGATTTTTCACCACCTACTTCAATGCGATAGTTGAGATAAATGTTGGGTTAGAAAGTTTATCAAAGGATATGCACATATCACAACCCCATTGGAAAAGTTGTTGAAAAAGGAAGTGAAATTCAATGGAATGAGGAATGTCATAAGAGTTTGGATACTTTGAAGCAAAAGTTGGTTACCACGTTGATTTTGATATTTCCATATTGGAAGAAGGAGTTCCACATTCATGTGGATGCGTCATCCATAGCATTAGGCGCAATTCTAGCACAACTTGGAGAAGGATATTTAGACCATATGATTTCATTTTCTAGCAGGAATTTTTCAACTATAGAACATAACTATACTACTACAGAGCGTGAGGGATTGGCCATGCCAGGAAATTTGAACTAAGGACCTAATCATTTGTCGTACTTACTATCCAGAGAAGACGCAGGAAACTTGGACGATATTTTAATAGACGCACACTTATTTACAGTACAAATGGTTGATGACTATTTTGTAGACACAGTTCAGTTACTGAGTACATGAGTATCCCCACACGAGTTTACAGTTGCGCAGAAGTAGTAGTTAGCAGTGAAGGAAGCATACTATTAAATAATAGTAGGAAATTTGTACAAGTTAGGCACAGATTGTATTCTACAACGATGTGTGTTAGAACATGAAATACATATAATATTGTTAGAGGCATAGGAAGGGGTTGCAAGAGGTCACTACACAGGAAAAGAAAAAACTCAGAAGATTTTGTGCGCATTATTGTGGTGGCCTATCCTTCATAAGGATGCTAAGGAATTTTGTAAGACTTGTGAGGTTTGTCAAAGAATTGGGAAGCCTTCTAGGAGAGATTAGATGCCCTTAGTATCGCAAGTAACATTACAAGATTTTGACAAATGGATAGCTGATTTTGTTGGACCGATCAACCCACCAACGAAGAGGTCAGGAGCTAGATATATCATTACTGTGAAAGATTACTTAACGATATGGATCGAGGCAGAACCAATCATAGATTGCAACATGGGGACAACTGCATAAATTGTTTTTGAAAATGTTGTTACAAGGTTTGGATTCCCAAGAATACTTATGAGTGATTAGGGAACTCATTTTATGAATAGGAAAATTGTAGCTTTGACAGAGGAGTTTCATATTCATCATTAGAAGAGTACATTGTATCATCCTCAAGAAAATGGGACAATAGAAGAATTCAATAAGATCCTAAAACACGCTTTGAAGAAGGTATTTAATATAAGTCAAGATGATTGGGACTTGTGGATTCCAGCAGTGTTATGGGCATATAGGACTACAAGTAAGAAGTTGATAGAACATACCCCATTCAGACTAGTGTATGGCCAAGAAGTTGTTATGCCTATGGAATTCATAGTATCGAGCCTACACATTGTGGAACTAACCGAGGTTACATATTTTGGCGTATTGGAGAAGAGACTATTAGAGCTAGTAGAGCTAGAGGCAGAAACGTTTGTCACAGGATTCCATTAGTAATTTCAGAAAGCACTCAAGAAATCATGGCATGACAAACACATTAAACAAAAGAAGTTTCAGACATGAGACTTAGTTTTTCTTTATGACAACAAGTTTTTGTAGCAACCTGGGAAGTTTCAAATTCATTGGTTAGGTCCATATGTGATAAGGTTTGAGATAGATGTAGGTGTTGTTCAGTTGGAGAAACTGAATGGAGAATTTCTGGAAGGACCAGTTAACGATAGTCGGCTGAAACTATATAGGGACAATCGTACTTCTGTGCACTAGTCTAATCATGCATTATGTACACCATAGTACTTTTATTATAGTGTATTATAGAAAGAAAAATAAAATAATAAAAACAATAAAAGAATTTGAAGTTTGAAGTTATGCATAAGGTTAAACTAGTAAGGAGATAAAACCACAAAATGTCGCAGAGATTTCACACGGTAAGGAGGATTGATGTGAAACAAAGATTTGTGCAGAGGATGACAAAAGTATTAAAGAAAACACATGATGGGACAAGCATTAAAAAATGATCATAATGATGAAGCAGTGGAGACAGGTAGTAATAAATGGAAAGAGACAACAAGATTGTGATAGACTATCAAGCTCTATACCATGATCCACAAAATAATTTGAATTTATTATAGAGTATGGAAAGAATTGAATGTGAGTAAAGTTGGATTAGACAATAGGTTTGGGCACAAAGAAGAAGATAAAAATTGGCAGTAGGCTATAAAAGTAGATAAAGGGATGACAAGTAAAGGTTATCGTTACTTGATAGTTGAAGATAATAGAGAAGAGATCTAAATAGTTGTGTAAGAGACGAGAGATTCTATAGAATAGAGCCAAAGAATAGAGATTTATGGTACCACCTAAGGGAGTAGCATCTACATCAAGGACGAAGAAATAATGCAGTAAGTTGGCCACAATGATAATTCAATAAGAATCCCCGAGCGCAGAGTAGCCATTAAACTTTCCCCGATCATATGTGCCACCAAGAAAATCCATAGTGAAGCAGGTTAGATTAAAGAAGGAAGCCAAGTGTGCCATGGTTACACTAGTGATTCCTCCTGGGGTCAACACCCTGAGAAACCAAGAGGAAAATAATGGAAGAAGCATAAAGTTGTAAAGAAAGTGGTCATTCAAGCATTAACAGAGGATTATTTAGACAAGATCGAGGATCAAGTTAAGGAGGCTATTTATGAGGATTTTGAGAAAGTGGTGTAGAATCAAGAAGAAATGCACTCAGATGTGCAAGCACAGATTCTTTCACTTCGATATATTTTGGAGACAACTAAGATAACGCCAGTTAGAACAGGAGAAAAAGAAAAGACAAAGAGTATGACAATGGCACAACCAATGACATCCCACCCATCTATAGCATCAGTATTTCCCTACGACAAAGTTACAGGAGCATGAAAAGACACTTAATCATATCGACATGGTGTTGTCTCAGTTTCCCGTAGAAATATTACATAGCTTGCATATGAGAATCATGAAGGAAATTTAATTTCATGCAATTCCACCAAGAAAATCCACAACGAAGTAGGTCAGACTACAAAAGGAATCCAAGTATTCCATTGTTACACAAGTGATTCCCCCTAGGGTCAACACCCTGAGCAACCAAGAGGACAATAGCGGAAGAAGCATAAAGTTGTAAAGAAAGTGGCCATTCAAGCATTAACAAAGGAATACTTAGAAAAGATCATGGATCAAGTTAAGGAGGTTACCGATGAGGATTTTGAGCAAGTGGTGTAGAAGCAAGAAGAAATGCACTCGTACGTAAAAACACAGATTAATTCACTTCAACAAATTTTGGAAACAACTAAGATAACGTGAGTTAGAATAGGAGAACAAGAAAATACATAGAGTATGATAAAGGTGCATCCGATGACATCCCACCCATTTGTAGCATCAGGATTTCCCTACAAAAGAGTTACAAGAACATGCAAAGACACTTAATCATATCAAATTGGTGTTGTCTCAGTTTCCTGTAGAAGTATTACATAGTTTGTAAACAAGAATCATGCAGGAAATTCAATTATGCATGGTTTCAAGATCGATGGAGTTGACTAAGGTAGTTGTAGGTCATGATGTGCTATAGGAAGAATACGATAAACTTATGTTGGAGAGGGTTGAGGCTACATAGAGGACAAAAAGATTAAAACAAGTGGTACAGGGGGTCTATAGTAATATTCCATAAGTGTCTATGGAGGTAGACACCCCTTTAGAAGAAAAATCATGGATATTAGTGAAGCTATTCAGGGATTCTACGTGAAGAATATTGATTTGGAAGCATGCCAATGATTGAGTATGCCACTGGAAGAAAGAGAGAAGAGAGAGAAGACATTTTCAATGATAGTAGAAAGTATAAAGAGAATGGATGAAGAATGTGTGAAGTTGTATGAAGGAAGCATACAAGTATGAATGGTGATACTTGAGAACACATAACTAAAAGGATTAGGTCGGAATCTACATAATGCACAAGAGAAGGCATAGAAGATTAAAGACATGATGAATACTTGACCAATAAAGGAAAAGGTGGTTGCCTTAGAGGAAAACAGGTAGGAAAAATAGGAGATAAATCAAATCAGGGCTGAGCAGTAGATGTTGGTGCATAAGTTAGAGCCACTATAAGAAGAAGTATTCAAGGTAACATAAGAAATCGTAGCAGTACAAGGCAAGGTGAAGAAAGCAGTGCAAGAGAGGGAAGAGAAGTTGCAGACTCCTATCACCACACATGCTACAGAAGAGATATCAGTGTGGGAAGTAGAAGCAAGGGAAAAGGTCAGAACTTCTAGGGAGACTTTTGAGAAGCTCATTGTGACACTGAAGGAATCACAACAAAAAAACTGAGTGGCTCAGGATGAGCCATAGCTGAGTGTTAGGGGATGGTTGGATCATGTTGGAAATGCAACTTTGGAAATAATTTTGGAGAAAAACCTAAGTATGAAGAAAGGGCGCAGAAGGAAGAAAGGGTGTAGAAGAAAGGAAGCATGCATAAGGGCGCAAAAGGACAGACAATGCATTGTACGAAGATAGAGCACAGATAGAAGGATAAGGCAAGTGAGAGAGATAAGGAAGCACAAAGGACAACAGTGTGACTTTACATAAATAGAAGAAAGGAAAAAAAGTTGTATAAAGAATGAGAATAGAATAAGGAAAACAACCATTTAACTAAATCTAGTCATGCCATGTGTTGTAGTGGGATATTTTTGGATAGACAAGAATAGGAATTTAAGTCATAGATTTTGCGTATAAATATGCAATGGTTGGGGTGAAAATAGATATCTAGCGAGAGATAGAGAGTGAGAGAGCAATTGGAATAGAGAAAGTTTATGTATAGGTTGATATTTTGTTAGAATCATGAATGTAATCAGTTGATATGATGAATAAAGACAGAGTTTGAGAGACAATATTTCATCTTGTGTTCTTTACTTGTTTATGTGCATTTATGAATGGTGTTGTTATACTTCGTAAACTAGATTTAGTGTATGGATTGATTATGATGCAATATTCATGAAGGGTTGTAATAATCAAGAGCATACATAAGATAGAATAAGGAGCAATGATTCGTGCATCCGCCTCCCTTCCCCTTACTACTACAAAATCCTAGTTTTTGCAGTCCCAGTAGATACCTCGAGTGAGACTTCATATGTGCAAGAAGGTGATGCCAAAAGGGATGGTGTTGTGAGGATTTTTTTGTCACAGTTTAACCGAACCTTGGGTCTTACAACCCATGCGCAAAACAATTTAACCCAACAAATGGTTCCATTGCTAGAACCGGGAAATTGTGATTAATGGAATGTTTTGGAGGTTGCTTAAGAAAAAAATCACAGATTGGTTAGAATAAAAAGAACAGAAATTTGTGCGACAAGAGAACAGGAACCCTTGGATGAGTGAAAAGAAATGGATGCAAAAGTATGTGTTCACATATCTGCATTAAATTTTCTTTGGAGAATTCCCAGAAATTATGACGGAGTGGCTAGAAATATTGGTTGAGATGTCGGGAAGGTTTATTCATACAGCGCCAAAGAATTGGACTTCTAAATTGGTAAAACATTTGAATTCAGTAAGTAAGACAACTACTGAAGAAATTGTTTTTTGTTTAGATAGTGTATTAGGGGGTTATGTTATAGAATTTGCAGTAGATTACATTCAATCATGCAGTGTTGCATAAATAAAAAAAATTCAAAGGTTCGTGTGGAAGGTTCTTGAAATAATTAAATACATGGATAAAGATGTTGTTATGTGAAAAAAATGTGATGATTATAAATTATGATGGCTAAAGGGGCTTCATCCACATAGGGAGAGCCGGAGGAAGACAAGGGAATCATCTGAGAGAAAGAAGCAATGAACGAGGGAGGAAGGGATTGAGGATGCAAGAAGGAAGCATACCAGAGGAAGAGTATGATTTTGGAGAGTTTTGTGGAGGAAGAAGGTATAAGAGGAAAAATACTAGGGCAAGGAGAGAAGAGGATCACAATGAGCTGAAAGAAATTGAACCTTGTGCACAAGTTTGAATCATGGAGATATCATATGTAGGAGGAAAAGAAGAAAGGTCTCAATCCAGTCCAATAATAGATGAACTCGTAAGTCCTACTCAGACAAGATCATGTGTCGAATCCATAACCCCATGTGCATCACCACAATCAGAGATAAAAATTGAAGACTTGTCAAAAGATATCATAGTTAGTCAAGGAGTCAAAGTAGTAGTAGTCAGGATAGTGGGAGTAGTATGCAAAGTCAAAATTAGAGTCCACCAACATCACCAAGAGGAGGGAATACACAAACCAACATGGTGGGAATAGATAATACACTTAGACTTCTTGAATTCAAGGGAGTGGGATCAGAGGACCCAAAACAACATGTGTTTGTCTGTGAAATAGTTTGGGCCGCTAAAAACATACAAGATGATGTTGTTAAAATTGCACAATTAGAAAAGACATTTAGAGTTCATGCATTGGTATGGTATCTGAAGTTACATAGCATTAAACCTACAATACATGCTAGTACCTTGGTAGAGATAAAGAAAACACTATTAAAGGAGTTCAAAAATCCAAAGTAAGAGTCACAATACATCACCAAGCTCAAAGAGATCAAATAGGTACAAACAGAGTTTGTATGGGATTTCAATCAACGCTTTAAGAATGTAATGGGGATATTGATGTTCCAAATTCCAGATCAACAACATCAAGAGTGTTTTATTTTTAGACTTATACCACACATTCAGAGGCCCCTAATTCAATAGAAGGTTACATTGCAGCCCGAGTCACTAGAGATTACAATGAAACTAGAGGCATCATCGGCAGGAGACATGGGAGGAATTACACAGGTTCAGATGTAGTTGGATGCATTAACAATCCAGTTGGACGAGCTTACCAAGGGAATGAAAAAACGAGAACAAGTTTGGTGTACAAAGTGCAAGACGGAAGGTCATCACAAGGACGAATGCCAACATTTGAACATTATTTGGCATTTGGAGCATTGAATCCACTACCCGAAGGAGGATACAGAGAGATCTGTAAGAAATGGGGCCATCACCTCACTGAGTGTCCATTACTCCAAAAATATCAGAGTACTCCAAAGAACTTGTTTTTCAATTTTTGCAAGTCGGTAGGGCATGAAGAGAAGGACTTCCATGCGTTCAACTTACTAATAGAGTGGAAATTGGATATGTACAGGATCCAGGAAGAGAATACCAACACAGATGGGAATAGATCACAGTATAATGGTCAGAGAGATTTTAATCAGGGGGACAGAGAAAATTTTGGTAGATGCCAATGTAGAGGGAATTTTGGTAGAGGAGGACGAGGACCGCTAATCTATTATAATTGTAATAAACTTGGACACTTGGCCCGATATTTCTAGAACCTGTGTACCACATGCACATATTGCAGAGCACTGGATCACGCAACGAAGGACTATCCCCAACTAGTTGCAAAATGGTAGGCCAGAGGAAACCCAAACTAGAATCAGCATTAGAATCAGAATGTGCAAATGATATCAGTCGAAATATGTAGTGAAGGACCAAAAATCATAGTTGTTACACATGGAGGAGCTCGGATAGGCGTGGATATGGCAACTCAAGGAAACCAAATGGAGCAGTGGGTAAGAAAGTCAGCAGGTCCTATGCCAACATTCGATCCTTAGCAGGAAAAAGATACATATCAGAGTGCAACAAAGGAAATACTTGGGCCATATGGGGGGGCATCAACATTTTCACTTCCTCGTATAGAAGACCTAGCGGTACTTGAAAAGTCAAGTGTGCAAGTAAGTACACTAACCGAATTCTTAAAGAGTTGTGTAGAACTGATGAAGGATAGAACTGTGCTCAATACGTTATATAACATGATCGATCACTTCACAAAAGGAAGGGACACCCCTATCACACAAAGAATCGTAAATCAGGTACTACATAGGAACAGAACCAACGGGGAATTCGGTGTTGATGCATAGATTGGGGAGTTTGATTTGGATAATGTTATTCTAGACTTAGGATTGGATGTGAATGTACTACCTAAGAAGACAAGGGAGATGATGGGAGAACCTAAGTTAATATGGTCCCTTGTTTAGTTAAGTCTCACCAATTAGCATAAGATAGTCTTGATTGGAAGACTAACAAGGGTACCTATGAACATAGATGGGGTGAACAACATGGAAGACTTTGAATTTATTGAGATCGTAGATGATATTCAACCATATCCACCCTTAATGGGATTGGAATGGGTGGTTGTTAACCAAGAAATTATTAACTTGAAAAGAAGGGAGATCTTCGAGGTTGGGGATCTAAAAGTTACTACAGCTTTGGACCCATCAGAAGGGAAGAGATATACAGAGTCAGTAAGAGGAAATGGCATGGACAACTTATATAATATGACTATGCAGATGGAGGATTATTTCGACCCAACAACATATGGTGCACTAAGTTGGAGAAGTATCAGTTCATGTGCATCATATTTAGAAGTTGGTCTAGAGAATTGGTAGCAGAGGATGCATGAAGTGTCAACTAGATGATGTGCATGTATAAGCCGATCCTTGCATTGGATTGGAACAGATCTAGGTGACCCACCCAGGTCCGATGGACTAACTAAGATTGATATGTTTATAAAATCATTTTATTTAAAGGCACCTAAACAACATAGAATTTTGGCATTGGATGTCGTCTTAAAAGAAACCCCAGCTAGATGGTGGGTCATGGACAAAAAGGGAATGAAGGATTGGGAACAACATAGTAGACTTATGGAGATACGCTTTGGGACCAAGGAAGTAGAAAGTGTGCAAAAATACACAGGTGAGGGTGACCTATTGAGTCATGTAGACATATGTAGATCCTTATGGTGCTAAGAATCAAAGACAGAGTGGATGCTTCGATTAATACAGACATTGGGTACAATAGAAAAGAATTGGTATTTAGAATTGGAGATGCGCAAGGAGAAAGAAGAATGAGAAGGGTTCATCTAGAGATTTGAAATCACATTCAAATTTGAACATGAATCCCCCTCCATACATATAGCACTATATTCCATCCAAACAAATATATTCTCAAAGGTATAATTGATGGAAGAAGCACCATTAGTCAGTGTGCACAAATCCAAGATGAAGGTCTAGAAGCTATTGGAATGCTATAATGTCACGAAGGAAGAATACGAGGAAGAAGATTCGAGGAATGTGCAGGTACCAGAGACAGAAGGAACACGCACAGTAGAAGGGCCAGAGATTGTATCTGTCACATACACACATCCTATAAATACAAATAAAGTCAACATTGAGACAAAAGATAATACTAAGTTTACACAGATAGGAGACTATTGGAATGATGAGACAATTGAGAAGGTGGGAGACTTATTATGGGAATATCAGGACTTATTTTCAACCAAATTCTCCGAGATGAAATGGATAGCAGGAGACTTAGGCAAGATGAAGATTCCACTAAAACCTAGAGCTAAGCCAATACGATAGATACCATATAGATTGAACCTGAGGTACAAGGAGAAGGTTAAGGCTGAAATAGAAAGGATGTTAGACATAGGAATTATTGAACCGGTAGAAGAGTCTGAGTGGATTATCCCAATGGTGGTGTAGGAAAATAAGACCAGAGGAATTAGGATCTGCATGGATCTAAGGAATCTAAATGATGCATGCTTACATGACCCATTCCCAACACCATTCACAGATGAAGTACTAGAGAACATAGGAGGTCAAGAAATGTATTCATTTACAGATGGATTCTTTGGTACCATCAAATAAAAATACCACAGGAAGATAGACACAAAACCACATTTTCGACAGAATGGGGTAGTTATCAGTACACAATGATGCCATTTGGATTGAAGAATGCCCCTACGGTGTTTTCTAGAGTGGTAGTGGCAACATTCAAGAATTTCATCTATAAATTTTTGGAAGTTTATTTAGATGATTGGAAAGTGTTCAGACTACTGCAGGATCATATAGAAATACTTTGGCTCATGTTAGATCGATGCAGACAGTGTCAGGTTTCACTGAACTTGAAGAAATGTAACTTTTTCACACCATTTGGAATTCTACTAGGACATGTAGTATGAAAACAAGGACTATTGGTTGACCTAGCCAAGATCGCAGTTATTCTGGAGTTGGAGCCTCCAACATCAGTCAAACAGCTAAGAGAAACTTTGGGCCATACAGGCTATTACAAGAATTTTATCAAAGGATAAGCACAGATTACATCACCCATGGAAAATTTAATGAAGAAGAAAGCCAAGTTCCAATGGAACGAGGACTATCAAAAGGGGTTGGACACATTGAAATAAATATTGGTCACCACACCCATTTTAATATTTCCAGACTGGAACAAGGATTTCCATGTCCATGTGGATGCATCATCCATTGCACTGGGTGCAAAGTACAACCAAGAGAAGGAGACATCGATCATTTGAATTTGTTTGCAATTAGGAAGCTATCTATATCTGAAAAAAATTATACCACTACAGAACGGGAAGGCTTTGCCATGGTCTATGCGCTCCAGAAGTTCAAAAATTACTTACTTGGGTCTCACTTCAAAATGTACATAGATCATTCTTCATTAAAGTATTTATTCAATAAACATGTCTTAGGAGGAAGAATATGCATATTTTTTTTGTTGGGTATGTATTATATTCTTTGCACGAGTAGTAGAATTGTTTTGCCTCGGGAAATGTGTCACATTTTTGGGCGGTTTTTTGGCACATGGTTTTTGTCGATGGTTTTCTATTTTCGGTTAAGGAATTAGGGTTGTTGACTAATCCAGGTCATTGGGTTAGGTTTTTGGATGTTTTTGGTTCCTATATGTATATTGTATTGTAAGAATATGTTGGTTTTCCTGGTTTGGATTTCCAAGGGAAAAATCTTTGTGTAATGTTTGTATTTTCCATTGTATCTATTTTGTTCTTTTACTGAAAATCTATTTGCAGTAAATATTGTACAAGGTTAAAATCTACATTTGGTATCAGATCTTTGTTGGCTTTAGGGGGACACCTTTGTGGTCAAGGGTTTGGCTTGAGACTGTGATAAGCCTTGTTATAGTGGGAGATCTGTGGTATTGATTTTTTAGGTGAAAAGAAATGGAGAGCAATTCAAAAATGGAGATCGAGAAGTTTAATGGGAAAAGTTTTGAGTTATGGAAGCTCAATATGGAAGATATATTGGTGGAGAGAGATCAGTGGATCATAGTAGATCCAGGTACTACACCTACAGGAACTTCAGCAAATGATTGGAAAAACTTGGATCGGAAGACGAAGAGCACAATCCGACAGTGTCTCTGAGATTCAATATTAATGAATGTGTCAAAGGAAGCTACAACCAAGGATTTATGGGGTAAGTTAGGGAAGTTGTATCGGTCTAATTCCCTAGTGAATAAACTATTCTTAAGAAAGAAGTTGTATAACCTGAGGATGAGAGATGGAGACTCGGTGGAAAATCATCTAAATGCCTTCAATACTATGGTAATTCAGTTAGTATCTGTTGAGATTAAAATTTCAGATGAAGATAAATGTATTAGTTTATTGTGTTCTTTACCATACTCGTATGATAGTCTATTTGTGGCCATAGGTAGTAATAAAACTTCCTTGAAGTTTGATGAAGTGGTCTCATCCTTGGTGTCAGAGGATATGACACGGAAGAATATGCAAGTGTTAGCATCAGAAGTCACTCCTGGATTGTTTGCAAGAGCAGAGCCCGACACCCATCAGTTTTATGTCATGATTGTTTTAATAGATGATCAAATGGGTGGAGACTCGGGGAGATATCACTCTAACTCAGGGGCTGGGTCTGGTACATAAGTAACAAAGGAGGTCTTGACCTAACTTCAGCCAGTGGGTTGATTAAAAGGTGAACAGGTGGAAGACTTAGTAAGAAAGGTGAACAAACAACTTTGGGCAACAAGCTTTCAGTAGTTTGCAGAAGAAAGATCCTGAATGCAAGATCCACTTGGTTCAGGGTCTCAAGAAACTGAGAGGGGACTTGAATGGATCCTCCAATTCCAAGTCACTCAGCGCTGAGAAAGTCACAAGAACCGATTAGAAACAACGCAACTATTACATTGATCCATTACAACATCATCCTATAACAGCTGCAGCTCGATTGGATCCTCCAATTCCGAGCCGTTCTAACACAGTATAACAAAGATGTAAAAGAAACTGGCATTCATAAGGCAAGAAGTCTCAAGAGTTCATACATAACCAGAGTATCAGTGCTTCATTAAAGCTTTACAACCGGGAGCTCTACTCAACCATCGATAGATACAAAAATGGCGAAAACGCCTTCATATACTCAAAACAACAACAGCAACAAAATCAAGACGTCGCATTAAACATATTGCATCTGCATGGCTTCTGAAAATATGCAGTTGCCATCTCTAAATGATCGTGCAACTTATGGCAGACGCAATCGAACTCCTGATAGTTCCGCGGGCGAACCGACGTGCCTTTAATTCGTTGCCAGACTTTCCCATTATGGTGGAGGCGATGTCTAACCACCACCAACTACCTTAATAACTGCTTCATCGAGATTGGGGATGGCCGGGCCAACTCGGCACCTTTTGGGACGTGGACGGCCCCTCGCACTACCGCCTGGACTAGTTGAACGGCTTGATGAATATGAGTGGAGGCCAGCGCAAAGGATGGGGCATATGACGGGGGGTGGTGGCACCACAACTATGAGGGTGAGATGTGAAGTGATGAGGTGTGGGAGCGGTGACGGGGGAAGACACATGGCGGAAGGCAATAGGCAGAGGGAGAAGAAGATGAGGTATAATGGGCCTGTTATTAATGGGAGGCTGATGTGGAATGGAGCGGGACACATGGAAGATGGTGAATGGATGATATGAAAGATGACACGGTAGGAAGCGAGCCCACGTTGATTTAAAACAGAGCAGCTGAGAAGGATGGGATCACTTGAGCATCGTTGATTCGGGCGCTTTGATCTCGGCCATTGGGAATATGCGCGGTTGATTCTAGACCCCCCCCCCCTCCTCTTAAAGGTAGAAAGGCGAGGGGGGTCTGGAATCGCCTCGAGCGTCGTTGATCTGGGCGCTTTGATCTCGACCATTGAAGAGGTGCACCCCCGATTCCAGACCCCCCCCCTCCACTTAAAGGTAGAAAGGCAGTGGGGCTCCGGAATCTGATGCGCGTCGTTGATCTGGGCGCTTGAAATCCTGCCGTCTAGAATTGATTTCCATTTAAACACGGACACATTTGCATCCCGAACTTAGGACAAGTGGGTTTTTTACTCGCTCCTTCACATTTTACCCCCCTTACCAGAAATATCGCTAACATTTGGCTCCATGGGGGATAGATTCGTCCCTGTGATGCTCTAAGAACACTTTTGCAAATTCAATGCCTTGTTGTTGGGATAAGGAGTCATTTATTAAACTGAAAACAAAAGAAATATTTACAAAAACAAAAGAGCCGACTGCGGCTCACAAAAAACATTTTTTCAAGAAATGCCCATTTACTGGGCCATTAAAAACTTCTTCGCCTTCCAGATCCTACAACCTGTACGTGTTGTTCGAGAATACTTCAAGGATATTGAAAGGCCCAAACCAGAGGGCATCAAACTTACTGTGCTTGCCCCTGTCTTGCCTGGGTGCATCCCATTTGAGCACCATATCACCCTGCTCAAATTATTTGTTTCTGCCTTTCCTGTCAAAAGCCTGTTTGATCTTCTGCTGATGGTTGTAGGCCCTGTCCAGGACCTGTTCTCTCATCTACTTCACTTCCACTATCTGATGAATCCTTCTGACCATATTGTCAGGCTCTCCTTCAAGGTCTTGGAGGAATTTCGCCACAGATAAGGAAAAATGAGTAGGGAAAATGGCCTCTGTTCCGTAAACAAGTTGGAAGGGTGAGATGCCTAGGGACTTCTTCGTTGTCACTCAGTCAGCCCATAGAGAAAATTTGAGCTTTGAATCCCAGGCCCTTTTATTGTCTTCCACTAATTTCTTAATGAGCTTGATCAGGCTTTTGTTGGAAGATTCCGCCAGTCCATTTCCTTGAGGATAATAGGGAGTAGAGTGGACCAGTGAGATCTCAAATTGTTCACAGAACTTGACCAGAGGCTCAGACCTAAAGGGAGCGGCGTTATCAGTGACAATTCTGCTAGGGCAGCCAAATCTAGCTATGATATCCTTCAGGAGGATGATAATTACTTTGTGGGAAGTTCTCCTGGTGGGGACAGCTTCCATCCATTTGGTGAAATAGTCCGTCACAGTTAGGATCCATCTGTGCTGGCCACTTGAGGGAGGATGAATCTCTCCAATGAAGTCCAATCCCCACTGTTGAAAGGGTGATGAAACTACTACAGGCTTTAATGGCAGAGATTTGAGCTGCTTCTTTCCTGAGAACTTCTGGCATTTGATGCAAGCTCTGATTTTTCTGCAGACATCAGTGAATAAAGTGGGCCAGTAATACCAAACTCGGAGGATCTTATGGGCCGTGGTCTTCCAGAAATGATGACCCCCACAAAGGCCACTGTGGAAATCGAATGTAACCTGTTGGGCTTCTTGTGGGTCCAGGCACCTTAAAAATACCCCTAAAGGATCTTTCCAGTACAAGGTTTGGTCGATGAGGCAATATCTTACCGCCTTGAGCTTTAGAGCTCTTGCCTTGCTTCTTTCCATGCCATCAGGAGGCCTCAATTCTTGCAGGAAGTACAAGATATCCTTGTACCAGGGGCATGCTTCTAGCGATGAAGCGCTTTGGGAATTCTTGTTGGATGACTCGGCCTGTTCATTGACGAATTTAATCCCCAAAGATTTGCAGTTGGATTCATCCATCAGCTTAGCTAAACCCCGCCCCTTTATCAATTTGGTGGGCTTAACCACCAGATCAAACTCCAGGATCTTGGCAATTCATTTACCTCTTTTCCCGTCTATGTCATGCTGTATGAGGATGTCCTTCACAGAGGCAGAAGGAACGTACGTGATAATCGTTGAGTGCAAGACATAGACTCTAAAAGCTTTGAGGGCTTTCACCAAGGCATAAGCCTACTTCTCCATGATCTCGCACCGGAGTTCTGCATCTCTCAATGCCTTGCTAAAGAAGGCAACACATTGCTCTCGCCCTTTCTCATTTTTATGCAACAAGACTGTTGCTACTGTATCGCAAGAAGCAAAAGAAAAAATCAGGAAATCTTTAGAATAATCAGGACTGATTAGCACAGGTGCCTTAGTCAACGCCTTCTTTATTTGGACAAAAGATTCCTTGGGTTCAATAGTCCATTTCACTTCATTTCCCTTCTTGAGCATGGCTGTGATGTGTTTCACCAACTCAGCAAAATTTGAGACAAATCTCCTCAGAAAAATTATCTTTCCCAAAAAGGCCTGAACTTCCTTCTTAGATCTGGGAAGTGACAGGGTCTGAAGCACTTCTACCCTACTAGGGTCAATCCTTACTCCCTCTACTGACACTATATGGCCTAATAGCTTCCCTTCCTTCATAGAAAACAAAGATTTTTTGGGGTTTAAAGATAGGCCAAACCTTCGACACTTCAGGAAAACCCTCTTCAAGTGGCAGCAGTGCTCCTTGTCCATCCTGGAGAAGACCGTGATGTCATCTAGATAGATTACCATGAACTGGTCTTTCTCCCTGATGAAGGCTATGTCCATGGCTCGCTGAAATGTGGCTCCTGCATTCATCAGCTCGAAAGGCATTTTGGCATACATGAATGTGCCCCAAGGAGTGGTGAAGGCCGTCTTTTCCCTGTCCTCAGGCATGACTAATATCTGATTGTAACCAGAGAAGCCATCAATCATGGATATTCTAGATGCACCAGTGACCTTCTGCAATATGTGCTCCATGTTGGGCAGGGGATAATTGTCTTTCCTTGAGCTCCTGTTCAGGTTCCTGAAATCAACACAGATTCTGATTTCCCCACTTTTCTTCCTTACCGGGACCAATATGGCCACCCACTCGGAATATCTAAAGGGGACAATGATTTGGGCATCTAGCAGCTTCTTCACTTCTTTTTCCATGACAGGTAGCAACATGGGATTTATCTGCCTCAGCTTCTGCTTGAATGGCTTAGCCTCTTCTTTTAGTGGGATCTTGTGCTCAATGACTGATGTGTCATACATCTTGAGGTCTTCGTAGGTCCATGCAAACACATCCGCAAACTCTCTCAGCAACTCGGTATATTCAACCCTCTGCTCCTTGGTCAAACTCCTTGACAGCTTGACAAACTTAGGCTCCTCTGGTGTGCCAATGTTGCACTCAGCTGTGTCGGCATCATCACCTGAAACTCTCCCCTTTACTGCCACATCATTCCCATCAAACAATCTCTCTAATGGGACCAGTCCCCTTGGAATGTGATTGCTAGGCAATTGAATAATGTCATGCTTTGCTATTTTACTCAGCAACTCACCCCCATCAAACCTTTCCTCAGAGACGGAATCTTGGTCGATATGCATTTCTGAAAATTCTTCAATAGTCTCCAAGAACCTTTTGATCTAGAGATCATCCTCAAACACCTTCCAATGCTTGACGTTGTCAGGTATGGAGGGCATGTATTTTACTTCTACATCATACCTCAGTTTGGGCAGCAAGGGTACTTTGAAAATGCTTGCTGATGTAGCCAAGGAATCTGCCACTGTGTTTTCTTCTCTTGGGATGAAAGAAATGTTAAATGCTGAGAAGAAACTGTCGATTAGATCCCATACCTCATTTCTGTAACTCATGAGTCGAGGATGTTTGTCCTGATAAGCACTTCTGATCTGTTGGACTACCAACTCGACATCTTCGAACACTGCTACCTCTTGAATTCCCATTTCCCTTGTGGCTCTTAATCCTAGGATAAGAGCTTCATACTCTGCGACATTGTTGGTGGTTTCTAATTCCAGCTTATATGACAGGGATATGGTCTCCTGAGCAGGTGACACAAAAACCACCCCAGCTCCAGCTCCTTCTCGGGAACAGGCTCCATCAAAAAACATTCTCCAGATTGGGGTGATGGAGGGAGGAAATTCAGGGGAAACAGAGGGCTTCTTTCTGAGTTTCAGAGGAGGCTCAGGGGCGTGGGTGAGCTGCAGTAAACTGGATCCTAAATCAGTGTCCAAGGCAAAGATGGGATGATTGGTAGGGTTGGCTTCATCACTGATTATGTAGGCCAGTTGGGCTTCCCTGTATAGTCTTCTATGCTCTCCTCCAAACACTGGGATAGTAGCATACGTGAGGTCCATCTGCAAAGTTCCCCCTAGTCTTTTTATCCAAGATCTTAATAGCAACATACCAAACTTGGGGGGAACATCATCCACTACAATATCCATGACCACACTTTTCATGGGTAGTTGAAACAAGGTCACAACTAGGTCTTTAATAACTCCAAGACACTGGACTCTCCTGGAGTCAAAAGAATAGAGGTCATGATAGGCTCGGGTGACTTATAGTCCTAACTCTTCCATGACAGTTTTGGGCATGAGGTTGTGAGAAGCCCTTGAATCCATCAAGCAGTTGTGCAGCACTTTATCATGTATGTTCAGGGATGTGTAGAAGGGAGGGGATGAATCATCTCTATCTTCTACCATGGGACCTAGGACAACTGTTGGCTTCTCATCTTGGAGGTTTATGGAGTCTATGGGGAGGCATGAGGGTCCAGACTATAGAAGCACGGAAAATCATTTTTTAAATTCTCCATGTTTAATTAGCTCGGTGAGGGGCACAGGGATTTTGATCTTTTGAATTTCATGCTTGAAATTAAAAGAAGATGTAGGCTTTGGAATTTCTCTTATTTCAGGAACATGATTCTGAATAATAGGAGAGGGGGGTTGAGCCTTCTTACCTCTATGAGTGTCTTTTACTTGATTAGCAGGTTTCTCTGTTCTAGTGGACGACTCAGGAATATCAGACGTTGCTGTCTTTTTATCGGACCTCAGGTTGTACCTGCCTCAGCCACCGATAGCCTCGTCTCCCTTGCTCAATTCATTTAGTTGACTGTTCATGAGAGACTCCTCGTATGCTGATTGAGTCAGGTGAGGAAAAGAGGGAGTCTCTCCGAAGCAATGGATCTTTGGCTCAAGCTCGTCTGTTTCCCCTTCTTCATCTTCGGCCACAAAATTGTTTTGTAAGGAGGCCTGAATCCTTTGGTCTTATCTGTCTTTTCCCCTGTCTCTGTGCATAATCGGGGGAGCGATATTGTTTGGCCTCCTGAATCCTCCTTTGTTTTCGGTGCTCTGAGGGCCCTTATACGCTTTCCTCCTTTCCACCTTCAGTCTCTCCATCTCTTCAGACAGAAACTTCATCATCTTGGTCAGTTCATCTACTTGAGTGTGGGGCAGCGATGAGCCAGAAGTCGAGGCTTCAGACTTTCCCTTTCTTCTGTCTGTGTCGGCCCTACTCCTCAGTCTGTCAGCTGCTAATATGTTGGATTCCACTTCCACAGCCACATCTTGCATTTGAGCTAAGGAGGTGGCTCTTCTTTCTCTCAGTAACAGATAGAAATCGGGGTCAAATGCATCGGCATAAGAAATCTTGATCGAGGCTTCTGAAGGCTTTATTTCGGCAGGAATCTTATTATACATCTTATTGAATCTTTTGGAGAAGTCAGAAACAAATTCTCCTTATTCTTTCTTCAGAGACCCAAACTCTGTCATGTAATACATGAAATCCTTCCTATCTCCCCACTGCCTCAGGAAAACACTATCCAAGGCTTCAATTCCAGCAATAGATCTGGGGGCCAATCCTCTAAACCATTTTCTCACCTCGCCATCCAGGCTCTGGACGAAGACCCTCATCCAGACATCTTCATTTTCAATGTTTAGGTTGTCTGCATAACTGTAGAAAGCATCCAGATGCTCCTCTGCAATTATATCCCCTTCTCCGTTGAACTTGGGCATGTATTTCAAGTAATCTCCAGCTGGGAGAGGATTCATAGGATGGGGTAGGATTAAGGGAGCATATCTAGCAGCAACTATGGCGTCCATTCTATTCGGAGGGGGATTAGCACCAGCCATAGGGATATTAGGTAGAGGATAACTTGGAGGAGAAGGAGTTCGCAAAGGGGCTACCGGAGATGAGCCTCGAAGTGGAGTGGGGAACAAGAGAGGACTCAAGGAGAAGGCTAACGAGTTCAAGTCAGCAGGTGCTCCTCTTTGTGCAGGAGTGGGGAAATCTTCTATAGCCCAGGGTCTACGCCAAGGAGAAACTTCAAAGGAGAGGGGAGTGACAAGGATTTCTCCCTCCAATCCCAGACCAGGAGGGGAAAACTCAGCAGGAACACTCCCAAAATTCAAAAAATGGGAAACCTCTGAAGGAGGTCTATTAAGAAACTGAGGAGGAGAAAAAGGAGTTCTTACAGAAGGAGATGGGAAAATACCTGGTTCAGCAATGGAAACTTCTTCTATAGAGCTCTTTCCTCTTCTGAGAACCACCTCTGGGTCAGCTTCAGGTGTAGCGAGAGGCAACTGTGGATGAGACTGCGTGTGTCTGCCTCTGAAAGCCACAATTAAAACAACGGGTTCGCTCCAGCGGAGTCGTCACAATGGAGTCGCTAGGTTCACAGTATAAATCTTCAAGTTCTTATATCTGATGCACCTTCAGAATCAGCTAATCGTTGTCGTTCAATCCTGGGGAAAATATTCAACTTCGTCCCCGGCAACGACGCCAGAAATGTTAGCGTCAGAAGTCACTCCTAGATTGCTTGCAGGAGCAGAGCCCGACACCCATCAGTTTTATGTCATGATTGTTTTAATAGATGATCAAATGGGTGGAGACTCAGGGAGATATCACTCTAACTCAGGGATTGGGTCTAGTACGTAAGTAACAAAGGAGGTATTGACCTAACTTCAGCCAGTGGGTTGATTAAAAGGTGAACAGGTGGAAGACTTAGTAAGAAAGGTGAACAAACAACTTTGGGCAACAAGCTTTCAGCAGTTTGCAGAAGAAAGATCTTGAATGAAAGATCCGCTTGGTTCAGGGTCTCAAGAAACTGAGAGGGGAATTGACTGGATCCTCCAATTCCAAGTCACTCAGCGCTGAGAAAGTCACAAGAACCGATTAGAAACAATGCAACTATTACAGTGATCCATTACAACATCATCCTATAACAGCTGCAGCTCGACTGGATCCTCCAATTCCGAGCCATTCTAACACAGTATAACAAAGATGTAAAAGAAACTGGCATTCATAAGGCAAGAAGTCTCAAGAGTTCATACATAACCAGAGTATCAGTGCTTCATTAAAGCTTTACAACCGGGAGCTCTGCTCAACCATCCATAGATACAAAAAATGGTGAAAACGCCTTCATATACTCAAAACAACAACAACAACAAAATCGAGACGTCGCATTAAACATATTGCGTCTGCATGGCTTCTGACAATCTGCAGCTGCCGTCTCTGAATGATCGTGCAACTTATGGCAGACGCAATCGAACTCCTGACAGTTCCGCGGGCGAACCAACGTGCCTTTAATTTGTTGCCGGACTTTCCCATTATGGCAGAGGTGATGTCTAACCACCACCAACTACCTTAATAACTACTTCATTGGGATTGGGGATGGCTCAGCCAACTCGGCACCTTTTGGGATGTGGATGGCCCCTCGCACTGCCGCCTGGACTAGCTGAATGGCTTGATGAATATGAGTGGAGGCCAGCGCAAAGGATGGGGCATATGACAGGGGGTGGTGGCGCCACAACTACGAGGGTGAGATGTGAAGTGATGAGGTGTGGGAGCGGTGACGGGGGAAGACACACGGTGGAAGGAAATAGGCAGAGGGAGCAGAAGATGAGGTATAATGGGCCTGTTATTAATGGGAGGCTAACATGGAATGGAGCAGGACACATGACAGATGGTGAATGGATGATATGAAAGATGACACGGTAGGAAGGGGGCCCACGTTGATTTAAAACATAGCAGCTGAGAAGGATGGGATCGCCTGAGCGCCGTTGATCCAGGCGCTTTGATCTTGGCCGTTGGGAAGATGCGTGGTTGATTCCGAACCCCCCCCCTCCGCTTAAAGGTAGAAAGGTGGGGGGGGGTCCGGAATCGCCTCGAGCGCTGTTGATCCAGGCACTTTGATCTCGACCATTGAAGAGGTGCACCCCCGATTCCAGACCCCCCCCCCGTCCGTTTAAAGGTAGAAAGGTGGGGGGGATCCGGAATCTGATGCACGCCGTTGATCCGGGTGCTTGAAATCCTGCCATCCAGAATTGATTTCCATTTAAACACGGACGCATTTGCATCCCGAACTTAGGACAAGTGTTTTTTTTACCCGCTCCTTCGCATTTTACCCCCCTTACCAGAAATATCGCTAACAGCAAGGATAGAGCACAGACGCATTATTTGCAAGAGGACGTTCCCAGGAAAGAAATAGATCTAAGTTCTCAAGTGGGACATCTAATTCTAAGGGTAGATATAAATCTCTCGGAGAGTTTGTAAAGGTATGTTGGATATGAGGAAAATAAGGGCACTACAAGAAGCAATGTAGATCCAAAGTTGAGAAAAAGAAGGGATCTGAAGAATCTCCTTCTACCGAAGAAAATACCTCCAAGGAAGAAGTACGGGATCTGTACTTGGCTTATTCAAACACACATGTAGATCATGAGGCATGGTTGGTTGACTCTGGTGCATCCTTTCATATGACTCCCCACAAGGAGTGGTTCTGCGAATATGAAAGGTATGATGGAGGTAATGTTTTATTAGGTGATGATTCAACAACCAGAATCATAGGACGAGGAAAATCCAAGTTGAGGCTCATATATGGAAGGATTAGAACACTGTCTGGTGTTCTTCACATCCCAGGTTTGGCCAGAAATTTTATTTGTATAAGAAAAATGGACAATGCATGGGTAAAATCAATATTTGAAAAGGAAACATGTAGGATGGTTCGAGGAGAAATGGTGTTGCTGAAGGGAGTTCAGTTTGGAACTTTGTATAAGATGCAAGGAAGCACTATTAGTGATGGTTGTAATAGTTCCAATGTTCTTGATATTGGAGTTGAAGAAGAAAGAACTCCTACAGTCTCTGGAGAAAAGGTTATGTTGTGGCATCAAAGACTGGGGCATATCGGAGAGAAGGGTCTTCGACTACTACATGGTAAAGGTATGGTTGAAGGTATGTCTAAATTCTCTCTGGATTTTGATTTCTATTAACATTGTCTATATGGGAAGAAGAATCGGGTAATATTCCCCTCTGGTTCAACGAGGGCAGAAGGAATTTTGCAACTAGTTCACAGTGATGTTTTTGGACCTGTGTCGGTCCCATCATTGGGAAAATCTATGTACTATGTCTCATTTATAGATGACTTCTCAAGCAATACTTGGATATATTTCCTCAGGAAGAAATCTGAAGTCTTTGATAGGTTTAAAGAGTTTAAGGCTCTTGTTGAGAATCAAACAAAGAAAAGAATTAAGGTGTTGAGAACAGATAATGGCAGAGAGTTTTGTGGGAATGAATTTGAATAATTATGTAAGAAGTGCAGTATAGGAAGGCAGAAGACTACTCCATATACACCTCAACAAATTGGAGTTGCAGAAAAGATGAATAGGACGTTGATGGAAAAATCAAGGTGCATGCTCAATGGTGTCAGTTTAGGGAAAGAATTATGGGCAGAGGCAATGGGTAATGCATGTTACTTGGTCGACAGATCACCCTCATCAACATTGGATGACAAGACTCCACAGGAGGTGTGGAATGGTAAGAAACCTTCTCTCACACATCTCAAGGTATTTGGTTGTGATGCATATGTTCATGTTCCAAAGGAAAACAAGAGTAAGCTCGATAAGAAGGTTGAAAAGTGTATATTTATTGGATATAAAGATGGTCTCAAGGATTATAATCTTTGGAATCCATAAACTAAAAATGTAGTGTATAGCCAAGATGTGGTATTTAGAGAAATGAAGGATGTTGTTAAACAGGAAGTCCTACCAAGTAAGGAAGAACCAGAGAAAATAAAGTTTGTTTTAAAGGATGATGAGTCAGACTCTACAGAAGAACATGAATAAGAATAAGAAGATCCTCATACTCCAGTATTGAGGAGATCGGTTCGAGAAAGAAGGCTACCAGAAAGGTATACTCCATCTGATTTTCGTTCAAATTTTGCTTTGTCTATTACTGATGATGATCCTAGAACTGTCAGGGAGGCAGTAGATTCAGAGGATGGAAATATCTGGAAAAGGGCCATGGAAGAAGAAACGACATCTTTGGATAAGAATGAGGCTTGGGATCTAGTGGAGTTGTCGACTAGAATAAATCCCATTGGTAGCAAATGGGTATTTAAAAAGAAGTTGAATGTAGAAGGACAAGTGGAGAAATACAAAGCTCAGTTAGTAGCAAAGGGTTATTCCCAGGTTGAGGGAATTGATTTTGGTGAGATATTTTCTTCTGTTGCCAAGTTAACCTCTATAATAATTTTTTTATCTGTTGTTGCTACATTTGATTTTGAAGTAGAACAAATGGATGCGAAGAAAACATTATTACATGGGGATCTAGAAGAAGAAATCTATATGAAGAAGCTATAAGGATTTGTTGTGAAGGGAAAGAAGGAGTTGGTATGCAAGTTGAAAAAGTCCCTGTATGGTTTAAAACAATCACCAAGGATGTGGTGTCAAAAATTTTATACTTATATGCTCGGACTTGGATTCACAATAAGCAAAGAGGATCATTGTGTGTATTTTAAATTAATTGGTGATAATTTGATTTATTTGGTCTTGTATGTGGATGACATATTGTTGATAGGAAACAACAAGGAGATTATCCAATATGTGAAAGCTCAATTGTCCTCTAAATTTGACATGAAGGATCTCGATGCTTCAAATTTACTTTTGGGCATGGAAATTAAAAGAGATCGGAAAAGGAAGAAACTCTAGTTAAATCAAAGAAAATATGTCGATACAATATTGTAGAGGTTTAATATGCAGGAATGTAAATTGGTCAAGGTTCCTATTCCTGCTGGTGTAAATTTATCTGTAGACCAGTGTCCCAAGACATAGAAAGAGGAGGAGGGAATGTCTTATGTTCCATATGCGAGTGCAGTTGGTAGTTTGATGTATGTAATTGTCTATACTAGATCGGACATTGCACATGCAGTGGGAGTTTTGAGCAGGTATATGTCAAAACCAAGGAAGGAGCATTGGACAACAGTAAAAAGGGTTTTCAAGTATTTGCGTGGCACTGCTAGCTATGGATTGTGCTACCAAGGAAGACCAGGATTGGAAAGAGTGTTGGATATACATGGCTTTGTAGATGCAAACTGGGTTGGAGATCTGGATCGTAGGATATCTACTAGTGGGTATGTGTTTAACCTGTTTGGAGGAGAAATAATTTGGATGAGCAAAAGACAGGTTGTAGTGGCACTTTCAACTACAGAAGTTGAATACATGGCAGCCACTCATGCAAGTAAGGAATCATTATGGTTACAAAGATTGTGTTCAGTTATTGGTTTGGTACAACAAGATGTAAGGATATATTGTGACAGTCAAAATGAAATTTTTCTGGCGAAGAACCCGACTTATCATTCAAAGACAAAGAATATCGATATTCAATATCACTTTGTGAGAGACAAGGTTGAAGAAAATAAATTATTGTTGATGAAGGTGGACACTTTGAAGAATTTTGTAGATTCATTAACAAAATATGTGAGCACTGAGAATTTCTCTTGGTGTAGAGGATCCATGGGCATTGCTGCCCTAGATTATTGACTATGTAACCCTGTAACCCCTGGTATGCAAAGAAAACAACAAGTGGGATAATGTTGGGTATGTGTTATATTATTTGCATGAGTAGTAGTGTCTCCATTGCACTGGGGGGGTTGAGGAGGGAGAAATCCCCCCACATGGGGGTTCGGGGGCAACGCCCATGAGAATTTTTTTTCCTCAGGAAACGTGTCACATTTTTGGGTGGTTTTCGGCACATGGTTTTTGCCGATGGTTTTCTATTTTCGTTTAAGGAATTAGGGTTGTTGACTAATCCAGGTCATTGGGTTAGGATTTTGGATGTCGGTGGCTCCTATATGCATATTTTATTGTAAACAATGTAACACTATGAATGTATATATAATATGTTGGTTTTCTCGGTTTGGGTTTCTAGGGGAAAAATATCTTTGTAATATTTGTATTTTCCACTGTATCTTTTTTTTTCTTTTACTGAAAATATGTTTGCAGTAAATATTGTACAGGGTTAAAATCTACAGTTTTTACTATTTCAGGAATATGACTTTGAGGTCATAATAAAACCAAGGAATTTGAATGAAGTACCTAATCATCTCTCGTGCATATTGACAGGGGAGGATGCAGGAAATTTAGATGATAATTTCCTATATGCATATTTATTTGCAGTGAGGATGGTGGATGATTAATTCACGGACATTGTGGAGTTTCTAAATATAGGTGTGCCCCCCCTCCGACATGATAGTTGCACAGAATAAACAATTGGTAGTGAAAGCAGTAGACTATCAGTTGATTGCAGGGAACTTGTATAAGTTAGGGGTAGATGGAATATTGGGCATTGTGTACTAGAACATGAAAGGTCGGTTATACTGGAGGAAGTGAACGATGGGATTGTTGGACTAAATTACACATGAAAAGCAATGACACAAAATATTTTATGCGCAAGGATTTTATGGCCTATACTCCACAAAGATGTGAAGGAGTATTGCCAGTCCTGTGACATCTATCAATGAGTGGGTAAACCATATACCATGATGAAATTCCATTAAATCCACAAGTTACGTTGGAAGCATTCGATAAGTGGGAAATTGACTTTGTAGATCCGATCAAACCACAATCAAGGATATTAGAAGCAAGATACATCATTATTGCGACAGAGTATTTAACCAGGTGGGTGAGAGAAACACCAGTTACGGATTACACTGCAGAGACTTGTTGACGGGCGAAAATGACCGTCTGTCAACTGGGAGAGTGGAACCGGTCCGGGGTTGTCTAAATAACCCAAGCCGTTTGGTATGGACCACCCTGACGAGTTTAACGGCTCCGTTGGCCGCTCTAAGGTCTCGCAAGGAAAC
>ML802618.1:0-36979 GCA_009831015.1 Picea engelmannii | reverse complement strand
TGAGTCGAAATTGAATTGTAATGGTTGAAAAAATGAGACACATGTCCATTAACACAATGCGACAATGATTTGTCATGATACCGCAAGGGGTGTAGGCAGCTTTCGAGAGTAATCGAAAAAAAATTGGGTTGGCTGCCAACAAGACTGTTGTGCAGTTTCTATTCGAGAATGTAGTCACCAGGTTTGGTTGTCCACGCATATTACTTAGCAATCAAGGTACACACTTTCTGAACACAATAATTGTCGCACTAACTAAGGAATTTCAGATTCATCATCAGAAGAGTACACCATATCACCCTCAAGCTAATGACATAGTGGAAGCATTTAATAAGATTTTTGAGAATGCTTTGAAAAAAAATTGCAATGTTGGAAGAGATGATTGGGACTTACGCATCCCCGTAGTAGTATGGGTATACAAAACTACAAGTAAGAAGCTGACAGGGAAGTCACCTTTTTTGTTGGTCTATGGACATGAAGTAGTGGTGCCAATGGAGTTCATTGTACCTAGTCTGCATATTGTGGCCATCAATGAGATCTCATATACAGGTGCAATAAAGGAGAGATTGACGCAGTTAGTCCAACTTGAGGAGGACCAGTTTCTTGCAGGATTCCATCAGCAGGTACAGAAAGCCAAAGAGAAGGGTTGGCACGATCAACACATTAAATCCAAGAAATTTCAAGTCAACGATTTGGTACTACTCTATGAAAGCAAGTATCTACAACACCCAGGGACGTTTCGCATGCACTAGTTAGGTCCCTATATGATACAACAAATAAATAAGACAGGTGTTGTGTGGTTGGGAACCTTGGATGGACAAGTGCTAGACAAAATGGTGAATGGAAGTTGGTTGAAAATCTATAGAGACAGTCGACCACCTGCGCAGTAATTTGGGCTATGCCAAAACCACTGTATTATAGTAAGTGTACCATAGTAGCAAGAAAACCCCAATAAAAAGTAGAAAAAGGAAAGAAAAATAATAAAAAGGTAGTAATAGTAGAAATAAAAAGAGTGTGGGAAATCCCAAGGTATATGAACTTGCACGGCTAAATGATCATCTCACACAAAGTGAACATTGCGCCAAGTTCAAAGAGAAGATACGGACATGCCCGACTGTGTCGAGCAACTCACTACTGTGCAAGTTGGCACTAAAAGACTGTTAAACATAGTCAGGAAGGCACAAAAAATAAAGTTGGACAACCGACGTGATGGGTCATAAAAGCACCATATAAGAATTCACTTAGGAAAGCCTCCAGAAATCACGACCGATCGACAGTACGAGGGAGAAATTACCTGACGGATTGTGTAATTAAGAAATGATGGAACAACTCATCAACTCCAGTGGTGGATGGAATGAGTTGGTTAAAACAGGATGGGACGGGTATGGTCAGAATGAAAGAACACAAGCATAAGAACATCATTAAGTGGAACTCATTCTTGCATACCATTGTGAGCAAATCAGAGTGACCCAATGAGAACAGATCCAAGCTACAACTAGTCGAGAATGCACATGGTGACAATTCAAGAAGCGATCACTCTAGATGAATGGGGAAAGATCTGCCAGTAATACCATCGGTCCCCTCGGGGATGAGTAGGGAAAGACATATGTTGGGCAAGCCTACCAACTTGAAGTTTATGGACTAGGAAATTATCAATGAAAAAATAGTTCTGGAGATGGCTAGGGACCAATACTCATGTGTTGAACTCATACCGAATGCAAGGAATCATCTTATTTCCACCATAAAGTTGCATGAAGATTGGACTGGAGTCAGCATTAGGTTCAGGGGTTATGAACACTTCATGACAGTAAAAGAGAAGGAAACAAATCAGGATCCCGCTGAAAGAGACGTTTCCTGGAAATTGGCCACTTATACGACACCCAAACTGAACCTAAATAATTTTCCAAAGGTCGTAGACAAAAAGGAGGATGGTGTAGTCCTCAAGCAACCTCAGCAGAGTATCGCCAGTGAAGATGATTCTAGGAAGAGGAGGCTTAACAATTATTTTTCCTCCAAGAAGTGGTGTTTCCTCCCTAGGAAACAAAACTCCTAATGTCACCATCTAGACTTAGGCCACCATCAAGTGGGAAGAGGCCTTCAAGAGGAAAAAGGTTGACCCTCTAAGGCATATTGCAAAGAATCATACAAAACCGAAGGAATAATCCCAACTAGCAGTCATAGGCATGGCACAAACGACCCAAGAAATAGTCCAAAAGGTAACTGAAGTAGTTCCATAGGTGGCAACGGCTAAGGTTGTCATGCAACAGTGCATTGCAGATTGGAAGAACAAGAAACAGGCCTGAGTGGCTCGGGATGAGCCACAAGTGAGTGTTGGGGGCCTGTTGGAAAGACAATTTTGGATATAATTTTGGAGAAAAACCAAAGTATGAAGAAAGGGAATAGAAAGAAGAAAGGGAATAGAAGGAAGAAAGTAGACAGAAGGAAGAAATCGCGCAGAAGGAAGGAAGACTGTAGAAGGGCGCAGAAGGATGAACAACGTACAGGATGGAGAGAGTGCACAAACAGAAGGATAAGGAAAGTGAGTGAGAGAAGGAAGCACAAATTACGAAAGTGCGACTTTACATAAATAGAAGAACAACAGAAAATTTGTATAAAGAACAAGAAGTAGAAGAAGTAAAACAACCAGTTAACTAAAGTTGGCCATGCCATGCATTGTAATAGGATATTTTGGGATAGATAAGAATATGACTTTAAGCCCTAGATTTTGGGTATAAATATGTAATGGGTGGGGTGAAAAGAGAGAGATAGAGAGCGATAGAGCTAGTGGGATAGAGGAAGTTTCTATAGAGGTTGATATTATGTTAGAATTGTGAATGTAATCAGTTGATATGATGAATAAAGATAGAGTTTGAGAGAGAATCTTGAATCGTGTGTTCTTTACTTGTTTATGTTCATTTATGAATGATGTTGTTATACTTCACGGACTAGATTCAGTGTATGGATTGATTATGATGCAATATTCATGAATGGATGTAATAATAAAGAGCATACATAAGCTAGAATAAGGAACAATGATTCACGCATCTACCTCCCTTCCCCTTACTGCTGCAAAAACTTGGTTCTTGTAGTCCCAATAGATACCTTGGGTGAGACTTCATCTACGCAAGAAGGTGATGATGAGGGTCGATGTCTTGAGGGTTTGTTGGTCACATTTTAACTGAACCTTGGGTCTTACAAGCCTTGCGGAGACCGGTTTAACCCAACAAAGCAAGATATTTTGGAACTAGTTTAGGGAATCATGCAAGAGTAAACCACATGACAATTCAGCTAAGGAACAATGCGCGTGGAAGAAAGGAAGACAACTAGCTCATTTTCACAAGTCAGCATGCGCGAAAGGCATAAGTTAGTTAGAAGTAGTTATACCTTCTGGTCCATTTTGTATCAATGTATAAATATGTAATGGTTTTTGGGTAGAAGAAATCAATCAATTAATCAATCAACCAATCGATCGATCAATCAATCAAGAAATATGTATGAATAATGTGGCAGAATAAGCTAAGTGTGCACCATATGCGTGAACGACAAGGGCATGTTGGGTTATAACTGAGATATATTGTATGAGTGCAATGCGCACCTTTTGTACTATATGATGATGAATGATAATATAAGAAGCTTGTCGTTGTGGACATAGCTTAGTTTGGGGTAAACCACATTAAATATCTTTGTTATGATGTATGTTTTCTTGTGATTTGTTTCTTTTCTATTATGTTTATGGCGTGCATGTAATGTATGAGTGGTTGATATGAATATGTTATATGATGCTTCTGTGCACATGATGAATGGTCTAATGAATGAATTTTAAGTATGATGATTATGATAAATGTCTCCCATTCCTCCATGACTGAGGAAACCTGGTTCCTGCAATCCCCATAGGTACCTTGGGTGATACTTCACCTACTTGCGGGTGATGCTGAAAGGGCCAATATCTTTAGGGTTTTGTTGGTGAATTAATGTTGAACCTTGGGTCTGCCCACTGCATGCCAACATTCTCCAAAAGAGGAATTTTATAGGGGTTAGAATGATGCTCTCAATGTCATCAAGTAGAAGAAACTATTGTTCAACTCATGCTAGAATGTTCGTACTCCAAAGAGGTATGGAAAGAGGTGGTGATCCAAGTGGATATCGGTGGTCATCCACCTTTTCCAATGAATCAACATTTCAAGAATATGGTTTTGATAAACCATAATATTCACCCTTTTGAAGGGGAATGGAATGTAATTCCATATTCATTTGTTAATTATAGACATCATGTAATGATTTCCTAGTGGTCTTATGTACATGCTTACAACATAGTGTTAATGCATCAAATTCCATTAGAACTATGTAGTTAAGTGTGCTCAGGCTAGAGTAGTACTGGGATGGATGACCACTTGGGAAGTCCTAGTATTTTACATGCTTATGGAATTTTATAAACTTAGATTAATTTAACCCACATGCATCATGGGAATTGTTCTTCTCTCACTCTCTCATATATAATTGAGGTGAAGGAGGCCCTTTAAGCATACAATGGAGTGTGATGTAAAGCATGCTGCTAATGAAGTGTAGCCAACATCTTTTTATTTTCATAGATAAGCTACCCCATTCTGCTAGTTTGTGTTCTACAACTTTTTTCTATCTTATTCATTAATAGAAGTTGTGTTTCACTGTATTTTTTTGTTCTCTGCTATATTTTTGTTTTTGTTTCGTTTCGTTCTCAATATAATCCAAATTAGTGGTATCAGAGTATTCTGCTCCTTATCATTTCTCAAAGAAGGTCCCTGACGAGGTCAAGGTATAGATGTTTGGGTCTCAAGCTAGTTTCGCTTGAGGACAACCTCTCTTGCTAGCTAAGTGACCTCCCATGGAGGAAGAAAATAGAGATGATAGAGAAGGATATCCTTTCAAGACATTGCTCGAGGAATTCCTCATGCGACTGAGGAATAAGATGATGGACAACTTTGCTCAGATCCTTCAAAGACTACTGATGGAGACGACCAAGGAATCTTCAACAAGCAACCATTTCGGAGTTGCAACACCCTTCAAGGTACAAGTCAATTTTGATATCCCCTTATTTGAAAGCCAGATATATGCAGATGCTCTAGAAAAATGGTTGAATCTGCTAGAAGGTTATTACTCTGTCCAAAATTTCTCCGAAAGTGAAATATCACCTTCGCGCTCCTTAAATCCCTTCCCCATGTCAGAATTTGGTGGGAAGGTTATTGTGAGAGGTACACCACGAATAAACCTACACCATTTAGGAGAGAACCCACTTGGGAAGACTTTATAGATGCCCTAAAGGAGGATTTCTACCCTGTTGAAAACAATGATGACCAATACATGAGATAGATGACTCCGCGTCAAAAAAGAGATCAGACGGTGTCGTAGTACACTAACATCTTTCATACCTTTTAGCTCAAATTTGGGTATTAAAGAATATGAGAGGCACATGGTTTTGAAGCATCGCATTGGTATGCACAGGTACATCCAAATAGAGATGGATTTCTTGGACATCTCCTCACTGGGAGTTGCTTATTGATATGCAGTCAAAATTGAGAATAATTTCAAGAAAAAGAGTAAGCCCAATTTTAGGGTTGAAAATACACCACAACATAATCCTGGCAAAGACAACCCTAAATCACAGAATGAAGAACAGAGAAAGGAATGTCAAACTCAGGAGATCCAGTCCAATATGTAGGGAAATAAGGGTAACGAGAAGTCTAAGAAAGACACTGGAAAGTGGTGTGAGTTCCACAACAACCCCTGGCACAACACCGATGAATTTCTCTTGAAATAGTCATTAGTGGTTGAGCTCAAAGAAAATGAATCAGAACCTAAATTAGACTCTGATTCAAAGCACAATAAAGGGAAACATATCATCGATGCAGAACCCACTGCTACCATCGAAACCACAACAATACAACCAAAATAACCATAGGAGCTTGAGGAGGGGGAGCTCCTCTTCCACTCAAAATGTGGGTAAAGGGGACCCCACTACATTTAATTGTTGAAAGCAGGAGTCAGAAGAACCTGATCTCAACTGAGGTTGTCAAGAGATTGAAGTTTCCAATGATGCCACATCCCCAACCATACACCATCAGACAGTTGATCCAGGGATGAGACATTCATGTCAGCCAACAATGTCGATTGTCCTATGTCATCAAGCCCTTCAAGGATAAGGTGGTGTGTGATGTTTCCCCACTTGAAGTCTATGATGTTATTTTAGGACAACCATATATGTGGAAACATCATGCTATCTATGAGTTTCGGCCACACAATGTCATTATTACTCTAGGAGGTCATCTCTACAGGGTACTAGAGCTAGCTCCAACAACTTCCACTTCATTGATATCGTAAAAACAATTCCACAAAGTAATCTCTCATCCCGCAAATTTTTTCCTCTTCACGATCCAGTCATAAGGTGAACATAAGGTCACTGCGACCACTACAGCCTCAGCCCAAGACATTTCTATCCAGCAGAAGCAATTCAACAAGATTGTAGAGGAGCACAAAGAGAATGAGAGTCTTCCATATGTTCAACATAGCTATGTTGGTCATGACCCTTTTCAAGTGTGCTTGGGGTTCCAACCATTATCCTCCAATATTTTTATAGCTCTTCTTGTTACATCTTCACCAACAGAGTCCTCCCACACTCAGACCAAGGAAGGTCATGAAGCCATATTTGTTGAATCGATCCAACACCTCCAACAGGTTCATGACATCCTTCCACAGGAAAAGTACAAGCAAGACATCTACTTCAACAAGGCAAGAATCTCACCAAGGTTCAGATTCATCAAAAAAATTTCCATCTCCCAAGGGAACTTGACGCAATGGGGACCATTTCTTTCTAAGGGGAGAGGAATGATCCAGGTGGATTTCAGTGGCCATCCACCTTTTCCAATAAATCAACATTTCAAGCATATGGTTTTGATAAACCATGATATTCACCCTTTTGATGGGGAATGGAATGTAATTCCATCTTCATTTGTTAATTACAGACATCATGTAATGATTTCCTAGTGGTGTTATGTACATGCTTAAAACATAGTGTTAATGCATCATATCCCATTATAAATTTGTAGTTAAGCATGCTCAGGCTCTTATTTTGTTCTCAACATAATACAGATCAGGTGGAAAGTTTAATAGGGATTGAGAAATTCTAGGAAGGAAGAAGTCTTGAAGAGGCCTTCAAAAAATAGTGCATCAAGAAGGAGACTTCCAAGATTAGAGAACTACCTCTCAACAGAGCCTAGGGAGTATGGCTTTCCAACATTCTAAAGTTGTTTGAAGACAAAGAGACAATTCATCTATGTTGGGTTGTTATATTCTTTACAGTGAAAGTCTAGTCGAGGTGAATCGACTGACGGTCGAAGTCGAGGTGGATCGACAGCAGGTCAAAGTCGAGGTAGATCGACAACAAGTCGAAGGTCAAGGAATTTGAATGGGTAAAGTCAAAGTCAAAGATATCGATGACAAGTCAACCAACAAGAGTTTGAAGTGTGAGCATTAGACGACAGACTAGAGACCGAATGAAGGTCGACTGGTAATCGACTAGTAAACCCGAGTTCGAGTCAATTGTAACAGAATCCTGGGATTTGCAATATTTGTAGCCAATGATATGAATGGATCTATAACCATTTTGGGGATCCAATCTTTAGCGGTTTTCCTATTGTAAATCCTATAAAGAGGTGTGTTGTAAGGCCATAAAGGTTTTTGTTGTAGGTGATCATAGAATGCACTTTTTCAGGTTAATGCATGTGTAAGTGTAAGTTCTTGGTCATGCATATGTAAGCCGAATTGGCTACAAGGTTGTTCTTGCCTATGCAAGAGGGTATGATGTTGATTGTGTCTTAGTTGTGAACCAAGGTTAGACATGTAACCTTTTATTTTGAATGAATAAGACAACAAGAGAGTAGAATGCTCAAAGGAATGTTGGTTTTCTCCATTAAGGGTTTCTAGGGTAAAATCTCGATGTATTGTGTGATTTCTTGTGTCATTTGCTTTCTTGATTAAATTATTATTCTCTTCTGCTAGGATTAGTGTGGAAGTGTCCTGCATTTCCTAACATGTGGTATCATAGCTTAGGTTTGACCTAACAAGTGAGTTATCAAAGAGGTGTAATGATTTTGCGATTATATCAAATCTTGGTTTTCCAATCTGGAATATGAGAACTAAACCCTAGGTACAGTAAGAGTCGTAAGTCATAAATTGTTTTAAATATCACAATAAAGAATGGGGAGAAATTCTAGAATGGAGATAGAAAGATTCAATGGCCAGAATTTTGAGCTCTGGAATCTTAAAATGGAAGATCTTCTTGTGGATCGAGAACAATGGACAATGCTCTGTCTAGGTACCCAACCGACAAGCATGTCAACGAAAGAATGGGATAAACTCTAAAGAAAGCAAGAAGTACGATTCGGCTTTGTCTTGCAGATTTGATGCTGGTGAATGTCTCGGGTGAAGATTTGGCCAAGAAACTCTGGGACAAGCTAGGAAGCTTATACCAGTCGAAATATCTAGTAAATAATTTGTTTCTCAGAAAGAAGTTATATCTTCTGAGGATGAGTGATGGCAGTTCGGTGGCTAAGCATTTAAATGCGTTTAATATCATGTTAATCCAGTTATCATGTGTGGATATAAAGATCATTGATGAGGAGAAGTGTATCAACCTATTATGTTATTTTCTAGACTCCTCAAATATCTTAGTCATGGCTATTGAGAGTAATACAACCAAATTAGCGCTAGAGGACGTGGTTTCTTCTTTTTTGTCGAAAGAAATGAGAAGGAAGAACATGGAAGGATCGACCAAAGATGCTCTGGCGGTGTGAGGTCGACCGGTAGATAGATACAAAGGCAGGTTCTCTGGTAGAAAGTTCAAGTCTAAGGGTAGATATAAATCCCTGGTTCAATCAACGCGAAGATGCTGGAAATGTGGTAAAGATGGGCATTATAAAAAGGACTGTAAGTAGAAGGAAATAAATGGAAGTTATGGATATGATGAGAAGCAGTTGACTGAGAGAAAGACTATCTCAGAAAAGGGAGGTCATGTGCACCTAGCGTCAACCAGTACATAGTTGGATCAAGATGTTTGGTTGATTAACTCAGGAGCATCCTATCATATGAAACCACATAAAGAATGGTTATGTGAATATGAAATATATGATGGGGGTGATGTGTTCTTGGGGGATGAATCGACAACCAAAATTTTTGAACGGGGAAGAGTCCGACTGACACTACAGGATGGGAGAAAAAGAACCCTTCCAAGTGTGCTACACATTTTGGGTTTGGAAAGAAACCTGATATCTGTCAGCAAGATGAGTGATGCAGGTGTGAATACTCTGTTTCAGAAGGATTCGTGCAAGATGGTCATAGGTGCAATGGTCTTAATGAAAGGAATTCATATTCAAAACCTATACAAGTCATTAGGGAATGTTGACTCAACTAGATGCACCAACATTGTTTCTCTTGAAATCGAACGACTCTGACTCAACCTGAATCGATGTTGACACAACTTGACTCAACTTGAGCCAAGTTGGCTCAAAAAGACTTGACAAGACATGATGAAATCGACCCGACTAGGTTATGGCACGAGAGGATGGGACACATTGGAGGAAAAGGACTTTGAGATATGCAAAGAAAATGTATGGTCAAAATTTTTCCTGAATGTGGTTTAGAAGTCGACTTTTGTGAACATTGCATATATGGGAAACAAAGTCAGGTGAGGTTCCCATCTGAAGTGACAAGGGAAAATGGGATTCTAAAATGGTGCATAGTGATGTGTTTGGCCTGGTTACAGTGCCTTCACTTATTGGATCCCTATATTATGTCTCCTTCATATGTGACTTCTCCAAGAAGACATGGATACATTTCACGAGGAATAAATCATAGGTTTTCAAGAGATTTAAGGAGTTTAAATCTCTTGTGGAAAACTAGACAAAGAAGAGGATTAAAGTGTTGAGGACTGAAAATGGTGGTGAATTTTGTGGAAAGGAATTTTATCAGTTCTGTAAGAAGTGTGGCATAGCACACCAAAATACCACACCATATACCCCACAACAAAATGGAATTGCCAAGAGAATGAACAAAATGTTGATGAATAAGGCAAGCATGCTCAGTGGTGATGGGATCACACATGAATTATGGGCGGAGGTAGTCGAGACTGCAAGATATCTGGTGAATATGTCTCCTTCATCAGCGTTAGTCGACATGACTTCAAATGAGGTATGGTATAGTAAGAAGTCGTCGGTGGCACATCTCAAAGTATTTGGATATGATGAATTTGTGCATGCTCCCAAGGAAAAGATGAGCAAGTTGGACAAGGAGGCAGTCAAATGTATTTTCATTGGTTACAGAGAAGGGATGAAAGGATATAAGCTATGGGATCCTACATCAAGGAGAATAGTGTACAGTCGATATGTGGTCTTCAGAGAAGTTGGAGGTAAATCCGAGCCTAAGGAATTTGTTCAAACCGAGAATAATCCTGACATGGTATAGTTTGAACTGAGGAACGAAGAAGATGATTAAGATGAGTCAACTGAATATGAGGAAGAGGTGGAAAAAATGACTTTGGTGATAAGGAGGTCAGAAAGAATAATAAAACCAGTTGAGAGGTACAATCCACCTGAATTTCGTTCTACATTCGTGTTAACTTCCATCGACGATGAGCCCAAGTCTATCGGTGAGGAAGTCGACTAGACAGAGGGTAAACTCTGGAAGGACGCCATGGTCAAAGAGATGGAATCCTTGTACAAGAATGAGACATGGGATTTATTCAAGTTACATAGTGGAAGAAAACCGATCAATAGCAAGTGGGTGTTCAAGAAGAAGATGAATGTCGTAGGACAAGTCAAGAGGTTCAAAGCTCAATTGGTAGCAAAAGGATATTCCCAAGTCAATGGAGTCGACTTCGGTGATATTCTTTCCCATATTGCAAAACTAATTTATATTAGATTAATAATGTCTCTGGTTGTAGCATTCAATCTGGAGATATAACAAATGGATGTGAAGACATCGTTCCTACATGGGGACCTGGAAGAATAAATCTACATGAAACAACCTGAACGATTTGTAGTAAAGGGAAAGAAAGAGTTAGTATGCAAACTCAAAAGATCCCTTTATGGTCTAAAGAATCACCAAGGATGTGGTACCAGAAGTTTGACACCTACATCCTTAGTTTGGTATTTGTGAGAAGCAAATTTGATCACTGCATATATTCCAAGGAAGAAGGTGGGAGTTTCATATATGTAGGCTTGTATGTTGATGACATGTTGTTGATTGGAAACAACATGGACACAATAAAGGAGGTGAAGAAGAAGCTATCCTCCAAGTTCGACATGAAGGATATCGATGCAGCTAACTTCATTCTGGGAATGGATATTAAGAGAGATTGAGCCACTAGAAAGCTTTGGTTGAATCAAACAAAGTATATTGAAACAATTCTGAAACGATTCAACATGCAGGATTGCAAACCGGTGAAGGTGCCAATTCCAATGGGAGAAAGGCTTACTGTTGAACAGTGTCCAAAGACACAAGAAGAAATAAAGGACATGATACATGTTCCCTATGCAAGTGTTATTGGTAGTCTAATGTATGTGATGGTCTACACTCGACCAAACATTTCCCATGCAGTGGGAGTGTTGAGCAGGTAAATGTCAACACCTGGAAAGGAGCACTGGACAGCTACCAAAAGTGCATTCAAGTACATCTGTGGCACAAAGGACTATGCTATATGCTACCAAGGAATGCATGGAGATGAAAGTGGTAAATTATATGTACATGGCTTTGTCGACGCCAACTGGGTTGGAGATCTGGATCGACGGAGGTCGACCAACGAATAAGTCTTCAAGATGTTCGGTGGAGCAATAAGCTGGATGAGTAAGCAACAAGCAGTTGTAGCCTTGTCGATAACAGAAGTTGAATACATGGCGGCCACTCATGGAAGAAAAGAAGTGGTATGGATTCAAAGGTTGTGTTCAGAAATCAGGTTTGGGCAGAGAGCTATGAAGGTAAGTTGCAACAGTCAAAGTGCAATATTTCTGGCAAAGAACCTGCTTATCATTCAAATATTAAGCACATTGATGTACAATACCATTTCATAAGAGATATGGTGGAAAGTAACAAGGTGCTACTAGGTAAAGTAGACATGTTGGAAAACATAGTAGACTCATTGACCAAGTCTGTGAGTGTTGTGAAGTTTTCTTGGTGTAGAGAGGCAATGGGAATTACTGCCCTAGGTCTATAAGTGAAAGTTCAAGAATCTCCTGTTTCAGTGAAGAAGAAAACAAGTGGGAGAATGTTGGGTTGTTATATTCTTTGCAGTAAAATTCTAGTCGAGGTGAATCGGTTGACGGTCAAAGTCGAGGTGGATCAACAACATGTTGAAATCGAGGTAGATTGACTTCAAGTGGAAGGTCTAGGAAGTTGACCAGGTAAAGTTGAAGTCGAAGATATCGACGACAAGTCAACCAACAATAGGTCGAAGTGTGGGCGTGAGATGACCGACTCGAGATCGAATGAAGGCCAACTGGTAGCCGACTGGTAAACTCGACTTGGAGTCGACTGTAACAGAATCTCGAGATTTGTGGGATTTGTAGCCAATGATATGCATGGATTTGTAACTGCTTTTGGGTGCCAATATTTAAGGTTTTTCCTGTTGTAAAGCCTATAAAGAGGCGTTTTGTAAGGCAGTAAAGGATGTTTTTGTAGGTGATCATAGAATGCACTTTTGCAGGTTAATGCATGTGTAAGTGTAGGTTCTTGATCATGCATATGTAAGCCAAATTGGCTACATGGTTGTTCTTGCCTATGCAAGAGGGTATGATGTCAATTGTGTCTTAGGTGTGGACCAAGGTTAGACATGTAACCTTTTATTATGAATGAATAAGACAACAAGAGAGAATAACGCTCAAAGGAATGTTGGTTTTCCCGGTTAAGGGTTTCCAAGGTAAAATCTCAGTGTACTGTGTGATTGCTTGCACCATTTTCTTTCTTGATTAAATTATTTTTCTCTTCTTCTAGGATTAGTGTGGAAGTGTCATGCATTTCCCGACACTCTCAAATGTGTTGTTCAAGCCATACATATTTTAAATGCCTATCCACATGCGTAGGAAAAAATTGTCCCTCATAGGAAAGGTGAAGTGGAAATAAATAAAAATATTCCATGGGTTTTTCGATGGTGTTTCGTAGGGGAACCCCTCTAAGGAAGGTTTAAGAGGCATACTATACCTATCTTCATGTCACAGTATTTATTTTAAAGATGGAATTGGTTAAGAAACCAATAATTTATGTGAAATTATGACTTCAAAGCTAGTTCTGAAACTAGCACAAAAGTTTGGTGTAATCAAATTACAAATCTTTGGAGACTCAATGTTGGCTATCAAATGGACACACAAAGAAACTTCCCTCAAGAATTTTACATTATGTCCCTTGTATGATGAAGTTCTCAATCTACTTACATATTTCCCATATACATCATTATCTCATATTTGCAGGGACACAGACATTGTTGTAGGCGAGCTCTCAAAAGTTGGAGTTGGGATGGATTGAGGAACTTGGATTATTTTAGAAATCCAGAATGGACACACTACATAATATAATCATGAACAATGGACTTAAACTTACATTAATTTTAGTATTTTATCTCAGATTTTGTATAATGATATACTTTCACAGTTACTAGATGAATGGTTAATGTACTACTTTGAATCTTTTTTGTGATGACAGATCGGACATATGAATGTCATGATGAATTCCATGACATCTCATTATGTATATTTGTTATACTTTTTTTTGTAAGCTATCTTGAAACATTATATTTCCATAGTAAAAGTGTACAAAAATCTTGTTGTTGGCCCGCCACTAGGGAAGCCAGACTAGCAACAATGCATCAAACTGTCTGAAATGATGTGAAAATATTGTCTTTTAAACTTAAAAGTTTGGATATAACTAAGAGTAATGCTATCTTTTATATTTAAAACAAAGTCTTTCTGTAAATTCTTCCTATTCTGGCAAGGATGAGGTAGGATTAGAATCCTAATACCTCCTAGGTTAAACAACAAAAAAAGAAACCCGATGACATCAGAGTTGAGTAGAGGCTCGACCCTCATCTGGATTCACTTGTGTGCTGGCCAAAGTGATGGTCGAGAGGTCCAGTCCCATGAGCTTCTTGGCTAACAGATTCATTTTGAGGTCATGAAGTTGCAGTTGGGCTTGTATCTCATCCAACTGAAGCAAAACCTCATCCTTCTCATCCTTTCGATCCATTAAAACATGTCTGAGTAGGAGCTTCATATGCAATATATTTCAATTGTCCTTAACTATTGAGAAATTCAGGACCTAGTGTTTCTCGTGGCTGGAATCCAAGAGTGGATCGATTCTAAGACTTCCTCGTCAGAGAAGAAGCGTCTTAAGACTCGAACATCCGCTTTCGCGAGATCTATTTCTTATTGAATGTGGGGAGGGGTATGAGCTACATAAGAGTCAGAGGACTCTTCGACTATTGCTGCAAGGCGAGAACTGGTGTGTTGGGAAAGGTGTCAAGAAGAGTTTCCATGGCCACAATGAGAATCCCGACCTCGTGCCATTGGAGAGGTGTTGGACAGTTCAGAGGACAAAGAGAACATTGGAGAATAGACAAACAACGAGTTAAAGGAGTAAGGGCGATGAATGACTAGGAGGGAGGTGGGGTGATAGAGCCAAATGAGGTTGGGAGAGATGATAAAGAGGGGAGGCGTCCGGTCAAAGAAGGTGGCAGAGGCGTCACCATTATGAGTGCAGGGTGGGCGATTAGTTAGGATTAATATTGAAGTAACTGCCATTATGAGGAGCCAGACGGGAGGGACGAACCAGGTGCGGGAGAAGTACCGAAGGTCAATCAAATTCAGGGTGTAAGCTTGACATTCACAGGGTGTGGTAGGCCAAGTGGTGCACAGATCCTTGATGTGATCAATTTTCATTATAAGAGGTGACAAGGTTCGAGGTGGGTTGGCAGGGGGCAACAGATGGAGTGGTCGCGTGACTGTTCACCTCGGATGACAACCCCCATAATGATCTCTTCCCGGACACCCAATACAGGGGAATATATATTTATTATATTAATACAAATACATATTTAAAAAAAAATTATAAAATGAAATTTAAACTTAAATGAAAAACTAATAAATTTTCTTTATTTATAAATATTTGTATTACACCTAATTAATATCTACTAACAATACCAACATAAAAAAATTCAATTTTTTTTACTAACATTATCCGCTTAATATTTTCAAGAATACCCATTAACAATATCAATATATAAAAAGTATTTTAAGAATGCTAACCCACTAACAATATCAACAGAAAAAAAAGTATTTTAAGAATGCTAACCCACTAACAATATCAACAGAAAAAAAAAGTATTTTAAGAATGCTAACTAAGAATATCAACCTTAAAAAATAATAATATTGACATAAAGAGTATTTTGAAGAATGCTAAGTAAAAATATCAACATTAAAAATTCTTTTCAAAAATTTCAACTAACACTACCGAGATAAAAAGTATTTTCAAAGAAAATCGATTTGGAAAATAAATTGCTGTCAACTAACAATACGAATATAGAAAGTATTTTCAAAGAAAATCAAATTATTAAAAAACTACTCAATATTTATACCATACACTTTAATTGATATGATATAGTGTTATAAGAGTAAATCGCTTTATAGAATTCAATTTTGAGGTATACCACATAAATGGTAAATTATTGTTGCGAATGTTAGGGCACATTATATAAGGAGAAACAATTAAGAATGAATTAAGATTAAAAAACATAAAAAATTATCGTATTAAATTTATTAATTTCTTCAAAAATTATCATATTTTGATTTTTTTAATTTAAATTTAAATTTCATTGTTTTACTATTATTATTATTTTTTTTTTAAAATCAAAACTTTAAATTGTATATAATAAATAAAATTAGAAAACATTTCACCATAGAACTCTAACACTCTTACAACTATCTACATCCACTCAATGTCATCGAAAATTTCATTTAAGATCTAACGAAAATTCAGAGTCATGACTAGATATAGCCACTCATTGTTACTGAAAATTCCATTTAGAGTCTAGCGAAAATTCCAGTCATAATTCTATTATGTTAAATTTTGCTGCTAGTGGAACTTCAAAATTTTTGGAATTTCTGAATGGATCCAAATCAATAGATTTTTTTGAAATTTGGTGGATCTATGCGAACTTTACCTGGTTGATACCCTTGATTCAACCCTCAATGTCAGTGTCGATTCAACCTTCGGCATATGAATTTAGGGATTCGCAGTAGTTATTTTGGTGATGGCGCAGACACTAAATAAGCAGAAGAATAAGAATACCAGTGCATTTTGTAGCCTAATGCTTAATCTCCACCGTGCAAAACTTTCATCTTTTCCTCTCGGAATAGAAATTGACTACAATAATAACTGGCATGACGATTTGAGTTCTCTGTGTAAACTGAAAGAAGCTAAACTACTCCATTCCAACATCATTAAAACAGTCTCTAAATGCCAAGACATATCTCTAGAAAATAAACTAGTCAATCTGTATGCCAAGAGCGGGAGACTATTGGAGGCTCGCAGAGTCTTGGACCAAATGCCCAAAACAGATGCTATTTCATGGACTACAGTGATTGCAGGTTATGCCAAGCATGGACATGGAGAAGAAGCCTTGACAGTCTTTTCCAAAATGCATCAAACCGGTATCCAGCCTGATCAGTTTACATTTGCCAGTGTTTTGCCAGCATGTAATGATTTTGCAGTACTCAAGGGAATCCATGAACAGATCATTGTAAGAGGATTTAATTCCGATGTGTTTGTGGGAAATGCCCTTATAGACATGTATGGAAAATGTGGAAGTATAGAGGATGCACGCGTACTGTTTAACAAAATGCCTCAACGAGATGTGGTTTCCTGGAATGCAATGATTGCGGGATATGCAAAGCATGGACATATTGGTGAGGCCTCGGAACTTTTTGAGAAGATGCCTGAACGAGATGTGGTTTCATTGAATGTGATGATTGCCGTCTATGCTGAAAATGGCTACATTGCCGAAGCCCGGGATCTCTTTAAGAGGTTGCCCAAACGAGATGTGGTGTCATGGAATGCAATGATTGCAGGATATGCGCAGAATGGGTTGTTTGATGAAGCCCTTGAACTTTTTGAACAAATGCCCAAACAAAATTTGGTTTCATGGAATGTAATGATTGGAGCTTATGCACGGAATGGTTGTTATAAGGAAGCCCTAAAATTTTATCAACAAATGCAAGTGGCTGGTGTAAAGCCGAACCCACAAACCTTTGCCATTCTTCTCCCAGCTTGTGCTAACTTGACAGCTCTGGAACAGGGCAAGGAAGTCCACGCAACCATAATTAGATTGGCATTTCAGTCAAATATTGTTGTGGCCAGTGCTCTGGTAGATATGTATGCTAAGTGTGGAAGCATGGAGAATGCACGCGATGTGTTTGACGAAATCCCTCAACGAGATGTGATCTCATGGAACTCCATGATTGCAGGGTATGCTCGTAATGGGCATGTGGAAGAGGCCTTAAAATGCTTTCAGAAAATGCCCAAACAAGACATAATGTCATGGAATTCTATGATTGGAGGATATGCGCAGAATGGACATGTTAACGAGGCTCTGAAGCTCTTTCAGAAAATGCCCAAAAGAAATGTGGTTTCATGGAATACAATCATTACAGGATATTCTCAGAACGGGCATGCTGAACAAGCCCTGGAGATCTTTCAACAAATGCAATCTGCAGGTGTGAAACCGGATTTGCAAACATTTGCTTGTATTATCCCAGCATGTGCAAACTTAGCAATCCTAATGCAGGGCAAGGAGATCCATGAAGAAATAATTAGAAATGGATTTGTAGTTGATGTCTTTGTCGGCAGTGCCCTCATTGACATGTATGCAAAGTGCGGGATTATAGAGGATGCGCAGTACGTGTTTGATAAAATGCCCCAGCAAAATGTGGTTTCATGGAATGCAATCATTGCAGGATATGCCATGCATGGCCTTGGCAAGGAGGCCCTCTCGATTTTTGAAGAAATGTTACAGTCTTGCTTAAACCCAGACAGTGTCACCTTTGTTGGCATTCTGTCTGCTTGCTGCCATGCAGGCCTGATAGACGAGGGGCGGCAATACTTCAATTGCATGACTCAACATTATCATATCACACCTACAATGGAGCACTATGTTTGCATGGTTGATCTTCTATGCCGTGCTGGACACCTGGCTGAGGCACAAAACCTTATAGATAGGATGCACTTAAAAGCTGAGGCGACTGTGTGGATGTGCTTGCTTGGTGCCTGTAGAATCCATTGCAATGTTGTACTAGGAGAACAGGTGGCAGAACACCTTTTGGAGTTGAACCCCAAAAATGCTGCACCATATGTGTTGCTGTCAAACATCTACGCAGTGGCTGGCAGGTGGGATGACATCCAAAAGTTGCGTAGAACAATGAGAGACAGGGGAGTGAAAAAGGAACCTGGATGCAGTTGGATTGAGGTGAATAAACGGATGCATGCTTTCTTGGGAGGAGATAGATCACACCCACAGATGCAAAGAATATATGCGAAGTCAGAAGCATTGAGTGGGTAGACATGAGCAGCACGCTATGTCCAAGACAGCAGAAAATACATCAATAAGCATGTATGAATTGCATTCAGGCTTGTTAGCATACTTTTTGGGAGAGCTAACATGGTCATCAACATCTTTTTTGATGGTGTGGGGAGTGCAATTCTGCCTTCAGAAGTTCATTTCCAATATTGTTGCGAGTATGAATTGCATTCGGGCCTGTTAGCATACTTCTTGGGAGAGCTAACTTGGTAATCAACATATTTTTTGATGGTAAGGGGAGTGCAATTCTGCCTTCAGAAGTTCATTTCCAATATTGCTGCGAGATTGTTGCTGGACAAATCGTTGAGCGATGCATGCTAGTTCCACCATTTGAACTTTGAAACATAGACCGTGCTCTTAAGCATATTATTGGCGATGCTAAGTGGAGCTTGCATAGTAGCAAGATCATATTTCTTTCTTATCCCAGCTTTCTTTGATGGGAGTCTAGATATGATTATTTGCTTATCATAAAGTGTAGCGGCTAGAAATTTGAGTTATTGTGATGGCCTAAATAAGAAGAATAGCAGGCAGGAATTTACTTCATTATAAGGATGATGCACGTACCTCTAGGGCCTGCCTCGTCTCAAGGCACACAGGTAAATTAGTGGAATTTTACCATTAGCATTCTTGCAAAAGAGGATGATTTAGGGCATGTTGGAGGTCTTCACGACTACGCCATTGCTACATACAACTAATGCAGACCTTCTAAGCAACAAAGAAAACAATGCATAGGTACCTAATAACTTTGGAATATTACATTTGAGCTCCAAGTCTCAATAGTTCAAAATTGAAAATACAAATAAATTGAGCGCAATTTCCATAAGACCAACATATTTGTCATTTTTTAAATTTATTGTTAGAAATGTTGCATTAATCTCGACTGGATCATAGAGTAGTTAGGATAACCTTGATACGATCAATGATGGGTTTGTCATTCACAGTTTCTGAACCCATGGTATTTGCTCATGGTATTTCATATGATGAAGTCTATTTAATGGTTTGGGATACTTCATTGTAAGATGTCTCTCTAGGGAAAGTGGTTTGATGATAGGAGCCATTGAGAGAGTAGATGGTATGATGCAGGTAAAGAAGTGGGTGGATGCTTCTTGCATCATTTGCTCATGCATACAGTGGTAAGATAAGTATTTGATCGAGAAGTACTTGGTTTATGTAAATTGTATTTGGAGCAGAAGGGATGCTGACAATGAAACAAGTTGATGTTTCATAGCATCACATGCTCAAGCATACAGTGGTAAGTATTTTTATTGAGTTAGATTTTATCACATATGTAAATGGGCATATGGTTGTAAAACCTATTTAGGCATGTGTACCCCTAGTTTGATGGTTCATCGGTGTATATTCTAGATGTAGACTTAGGTGATAGGGGTCATGTTGTATTTTCGTATACCTTGTTAATAAACTTTGAAGGGGGTAGGAATTGATCCCAAGTTAAGTTTAAAGGAGGGGATGTGTTGATATTTTGGTAATTGCGGGAGGTATTAACCTTTACGTGTAACCTTTGACGAGACTAGAATATTCTAGGAAGCAAGAGAAACCCTAAACATATGTGTAGAAACCCTAGAAGACATGTCGGCTCAATAAAAAAAATTAATATTTAAGTGTTAACCTCTAAAAGAAGAAGTCGGCCTAGACAGGTAACAAAGAGCACTATAAATAAGAGGGCGTTAGAGCTCATTTGTCATTCACACTCTCACAACTGCATAAAGACTAGTGGTGCGCAAGTTTGGAGAGGGAGTGCATCTGCATCTACTGCAACTGGGATTTTGGTTTTTGGTTATGGTTTGGACTTTCTGATTTGGTTATGGTTTGGACTTTATGTTTGGTATGCTAGCCTTGGAGAGAGATACGCTACCTTGGTTGGCTATTGGTTTTAAGATCTGCTTCCAGAATTATTTTGTCTGTCGAGGTTAAAGGTGCTCGGGGGTGGCTGTGTGCCTATGGTTGGGTGACAATAATGCTATATTGTTTATGGAAAAACGAGCACATCTCTTTAATTCTAACAGGTTATGGGCCCACACTATTTTCAGACAGTCTAACCAGTGGAAGATAGATTGGGAAGTTATTTGTTAAGCTCGTTATGGCACCAGTTACAACTGCAGTTAAGTTTTCTGATTATGCAGCTGCAACAAACCCTAACCCTTGTGTTCGGGCACTTTTGCTGAAACGTTTGACCTAATTTCTTGACATCCTAGTGTGGCCTAGCCTAGCGCACCTCTTGGTATCCTCAACTAGCAAAAACATAAAGTTTGAATTTTTGGTCAAAGTCAAAGTTTGATTTCTGATCAAATTGATTTTGTGGTCAAAGTTGAAATTTTAGAGTTTCTAGCTTGTCCTAATCATTGAATCTTTTGATTGAGTTTCTAATCTCTTCTTGTCAAGATGGTATCTAGTTTCAAATTGGAAGACAAGTTGAATGATGTTACAAGGTTTCAAAGGTATGCACTTATATATGCTATCTAAGTTATATCATCTAGAAAAACATGAGTGTGTTTGCAAGGAAAGTATTAGAGACCTTGTCCAAGTTGTAATCTCGGATTCAGTGCATTCATAAGAACAAGTGCACCCTCCATAGCAGTTGAGGCTTCAGGTTCCAGGTTTGATTAAATTGTTAAGCTTCAAAATTGTATATATCAAGGGTGATAGTTGCTACATTACAATTGTGAAAACAATCTTTAAAAGGTTCTATTATTGCTAGGTGCAATAAATACTCGACTGCATATGAATACAATTGATATAGATGCTTATTGCACTTGTTCGCAAGATGAACTAACATCTCCTCTAGATATATATTTCTTGTTTTCTCTTGTTGTTCTTGTTCCAGGAAGGTACCCTGTGATGAACAATCCTTGCGGAAGATATCATAGAAGAAGTTTATAAGGATGACACAACTTCCAGATGGGCAGCAATCAAAACAAATAGAAACAAACTTAAAGAGAATCGGAGGAGTCAGACTCAAAGGAAGTCAGGAATCAAAAGGAAACTAGAACAGGCTTGTGACACTTTGTAGAAAACAAAGAGAGATGCAACAGATGGAAGCATGGACTCTCTCAGATGGAGGGAGTTGATCACAGAATTCCAAAAGAAGAGCATCCATATTGCTCATTCAGGCATGAAGCTGAGATTAGGAGGGAGCTAATTCCCAACGATATGATCCATTGAAGAAGAATATGTAAAGACTATGAAGTATCTATCCATGTTCTTCATTGGAAGTAGTAGCCATGATAAGAAACATGTGTTCAGTTTGACTCTAGAAGAAATCTTCTTCGAAAAGAAGCCTTGAATATCCTTGGTTTTCCATCTACATTTATGTTCCTATGGCGGAAGGAAAAAGTTGGAGCCTTCAGGAAAGAAGGGCATGTAATCTATAGAAGATTCCATGGACTCCAACATTGAAGAGAAACATGAGTAAGAACATGAAGATTCCAAGAAAGAAAGAAAAATCAGAACAACCAATTGAACTAAGTTTGAACCCACTAGAAGCAGTCAAGCAGAAGGAATCGAAAGAAGTTGTGATGAAGAACAATGTATGTGAGAAATTGTGAAAAAGACTTAAGCATTGATAGATACAAGGTGGGAATTAGGGCTAGAGGGTTCTCCCAGAAGGAGGGAGAAGACTATGATGATAGTTTGTTCCAGTAACCAGACATACCTCTACCTGAACCATTATATCTCCTGCAATATCCATGGGTTGGAGTTTACATAAGATGAATGTAAAGATTGTTCTTCTCAACATAGTAATTGAAGAAGAAGCGTATGTAGAGCAACCTCAAGGTTTTGAGGTATACTAGAAAGAGACCCTTGTATGTAGATGGAAGAAGACCTTGTATGGATTCAAACAAAATTGGTGCAGAGCCTCTCATGTACAATAGAAGCATGGTGAAAACTTCCTATGACAGAGGAAGTATATTGGAATGGTTCTTCAGAAGTCTGGGATGATGGATTGCAAATCCATGGAAAACTCCCATGATGACAGATCTGAAGAAGTTGAGAGACTCTGATCCAGTAGACCCGTCTATGTATTGACAACTGATTGACTCGTTAATGTATTTGGAGAATACTTAGCCATATATTTGTTTTGTGGGACGTTTGAGTTATGATATACAACTGCATGGATTTATTGATTCAGATTGGGTAGGGAGTGTAGATGACAGAAGAAGTGCTACTTATATATGTTTCAGTTTGAGCTTTGCCATGATGTCATGGGCTAGAAGGAAACAAAAGCTTTTTGTACTTAGCACTGCAGAAGCAGAGTATATTTCAACTTGTGATATTTGTACGGAAGCAGTGTGGCTCCGTAAGTTGGTTTCTGGACTGTTTGATTAGGTGTTGGATTTGACCGTGATATATTGTGATAATCAGAGTTGTGTGAAGATTTCAGAGAACCTGGTGTTCCATCACAAGTCGAAGCACATTGGGATCAAGTTATATTTTCTCCATGATAAAGTCCATAGAGGAGAAGTGGTTTTTCGATATATATTCACAGATGAGCAAATAACATATATTTTGGTAAAGCCCCTGTCCAAGATGAAAAGTTTGTGTACTTAAGGGACAAGACTCATTCTCTCCAGGCTGCACTATGATTAGTTCTAGAGGAATGACCCAGTTAGGTGAATGGTCCAGGCTAAAAAATCAAGGACAATTATTCTTCTATGCTTGTGAAGAATAGTCTAGATAGCCCATGGCTGATGTTTTTACTTTCCGAGGGCAGATGCTCTTCCAGATCTCACAAATGTGAGTGAAAGAATGGCCCAGATGACTCTGTTTGTATCATGATATTGTTTATGCAGGTTGATATAAGATGATATGATTGTTGTGGAGACTGTATGTCTCTGGACAATAGTTGTATGTTACTGTGGTGGATGTGATCCACTAGTAGTGACTGTGTGTCACTAGTTAGTAGATGTGTGCTACTAGGAGTGGTTATATACCATTGGATACTAGTTGTATACTACTATGAATAAACACATTTGTGCTCTATTGGATGACATTATAGCAACAATATGCTACTATCTGAGTGCCATGGAGACTACCACTAGTGTTGGAGTTGATTGCCAACTAGATAGATAGTCAGTGTGCAGGTGGACAGACATTCTCCAGGTGGAGAATGGTTCAGACATAACAGATTTTTGGTGGACATGCATTCTCTCTGTGGAGAATGGTCCAGGTTGACAGTTTATTGACATATCATGGACTGATATTTTCCTAAGGCACATATTGTGGCCCGATTAGGAAAATGGTTCAGGACCGATATTTTCTAAGGCATATAGGTAGAGATAGATCTATATGATACATATGACCCAATTAGAAAATAATCTGAGACTGACATTCCTGTAGGAATGGTCTCTCTAGCCCATGGTGTGGCTTTCAAGATCTGTTGAGTCAATCATTCTTCTAGGACATATGTCTGGATTAGAAGAATGGTCCTTGTATTACTCTGTGGAGTGAGTGACTTATTCATCATCATGCCCGATTACTCAGGTGGAGTATGGCTTCAAGAGATGATGTAGTTGATGCTATCAGATGATATTGATAGTGATGATGTTGCTCGTGAGTTGATCTACATGATCATGAGATACCTTGTGTGGCTATGATGATGCTACCAGTTGAATGGTTTGTTTGTGCTCAAGACCATTGCCTTTAATACCTCCCTAGCTAGGAGGGACTCTTGATATTATGGTAGCTGTGGGAGGTATTAACCTCTACATGTAACCTTTGACGATACTAGAATATTCTGGGAAGCAAGAGAAACCTTAAACATATGTGTAGAAACCCTAGAAGGCATGTCGGCTCCATAAAAGAAATAATATTTAAGTGTTAACCTCTAAAAGAAGAAGTCGACCTGGATAGGTGACAAAGAGCACTATAAATAAGAGGTTGCTAGAGCTCATTTGTCATTCACACTCTCACAACTGCATAAACACTAGTGGTGCGCAAGTTTGGAGAGGGAGTGCAGCTGCAACTACTGCAACTAGGATTTTGGTCTTTGGTTATGGTTTGGAATTTTTGATTTGGTTATGGTTTGGACTTTATGTTTGGTATGCTATCCTTGGAGAGAGATACACTACCTTGGTTGGCTATTGGTTTTAAGATCTGCTTCCAAAATTATTTTGTCTATCAAGGTTAAAGGTGCTTGGGGGTGGTTGCGTGCCTATGGTTGGGTGACAATATTGCTATATTGTCTATGAAAAAATGAGCACATATTTTTAATTCTAACAAGATGTTGGGTTAATCTTGACTCAATCATAGAGTAGTTGCGATAACTTTGATACAATCAATGATGTATTTACCATTCATAGTTTATAGACCCATGGTATTTTCTCATGTTATTCCATATGATGATGCCCATTTAATGGCTTGAGACACTCCATTGTCAAATGCCTTATGGTATAGGCCTCAAAAGTTGTCCTATTTAACCGTATAGGTTTGGGTGGCTAGTGTATTCTTAGAGTGCATAGTGTAGGTGTAGTATATATAGAGGGGTAATATCGAGTACCTAGGGAAGTACCCGATGGGAATAATAATAGATATGTGGTTATGTATTGTTATGTATGGAGACCATTTCTAATAAATAAAGGCCATGTAATAGTGTGAACACGATCAATCTAAGAAGGCTTACTAGAATGTTCATAGGAGGTCAATGAATGTAAGAAGGCTTACTAGAAGGTTCCACTTTCTAGAATGTTCATTCTTTAGAATGCCCCTAGGAGGTAGATATTATTATATAAAAGAGTATAAACAATGTAATGAAGCATGGTGAAGAATATTGTAATTGTAGCAAGCAAGTATTTCTTGGGAGTGTTTTCCTTCCTTAAGGAATAATACATGGTGTTACCCTACCTCAAAGGTTTTCTCTACAATTATCTTGTGTGATTGCTTTAAATTATTGTGTTGAAGTTAAGGGTTTATCTTCTAGATTATATTTTTAGATCTGAGGTACATAACATTTGGTATCAGAGCTCTTTCTTGGGCCAAAAAAAGGAAGATTTTTTTTTTCCTTTTTGCATATTTTTTTTTCAGGGGTAAAAAATGATGACGACCTGCAACTTGAATTTTTATTTTTTTTTGGAAAATTTTAATAAGTGGGTTACATATCTGAGTTCCCCTAAAAAAATTACCCATGTTCATAAAACAATGTCCAAATCAGAGTCTAGGAAGTGAAGTGATTGACAATTTAAATCAACAACTTTTTAGGGTTTTTTCGAGGATGATTGTGCAATTTGCAAATCATATATGTTTTGACAGAGTAATTAGATTTCAGTCAAACTATTCCCATTGGATGCAGATTGACTATGGCATTTCATAATGATGGTCATAATATCCAATCGAATAAGTATAACCGGAATTATTCCCATTTTAATTTAACTGTCGCAAGGAACTCCATTGAAAAGTAAGTTATTTTTATAAACTTTAGTTTTTGTTGAAGATTTCTTCTAAGCAAGATGTATTTTACTGGAAAAGATGATGACCTTAGAATTGAAGAATTCATAGAATCTCAAAAGTCATTATGGAAAAAGAATTGGAAATTTTGTTACCTTATGGTTTCAAAGAAGATGTTGACATATAGTGACAATCATTGGACTTCGCCAAGATGATGACACTTTCAAATGAAACATTTGAAAAATTACTTTTATATTGGTGGTCTTATGTTGGGAAAAATGATAAAGAGAGAACCAAGGGTTTATTTTCATGTGATAACTCTATATTACAGGTTCATGGTTGTATTCATAAAGAAAAGGTCATTGTTTTTGTTAATTTTAGTTGCCAATAAAATTTGATCAATATTTAGTTGGTTAACATATTACAAGTTCTTGCAAAACATATCCAAAACACACAAGTTGAGGGTGAGATTGTTCAAATTTTGAAAGATTTGAGGCTCACCCTGGATGAATATGTGCTGCATTTTGATTTTCATGCCATAGATATGGATGATGTGGATGCTATTCTTGGATATCCTTGGATGAAATCAGTTGGTGCAATTAATGTTAATGTGCATAAGAAGGTTTTGAGGATTTTGTACAAGTTTTTTTTTTTTTTCTCTTACTAAGCAAGAAGGGCCAAATGAGGCACATGAAGAGATCCTTGCAGGGAAACAACTTGCAGTAGCTAATGGTACATTAGATGAAGAGTTTGGGGTTGAATTAGAAGAAGATATTATAGAAGAACTTGAACAAAAGAACTAGGAAGGGCATAAAAAAGAAGAAGAAGAAGCTAAGGAACCACATGTTGAAGAGTCAAATAAATAAGAATTGATTGCTAAAGTTGATGTATAACGCCACCCTCACCACTCAGAGAAACAATAGTTATCAAGGAAAGGGTGTGGGCATCAAGAAACTTATTGTGGACTAACATGGAACCATAATAGCAAACAATCAAGAGGCACATGGAGGAACAACAACAATGCATAGAGACATCAAAGTAGCACACCGATGAGCAATTAGAAGGAAGCAATTAGATCACATGTTCACATTCAATTAATATGGATGAATGTTTGTGCTTCATACCAATTGGATACATTGTATAGTTTATTTCCATGTTTCTTCCCATGTTTCAAGGACAGAACATGCGAAGGTGGATGTAATGTAGTATACTTAGGGGGATAATATGGGGTAGCTAGGGAGGTACCCAATGGGAGTAATAATATATATGTGGTTATGTATTGTTATGTATGGAGATCATTTTTAATAAATAATGCTCATTTAATAGTGTGAACATAATGAATGTAAGAAGGTTTACTAGAAGGTTCCACCTATTATAATGTTCCTTATCTACAATGTTCCTAGGAGGTAAATGAATGTAAGAAGGTTTACTAGAAGGTTCCACCTATTATAACGTTCCTTCTCTACAATGTTCCTAGGAGGTAAATGAATATAAGAAGGTTTACTAGGATGTTCCATTTACTAGAATGTTCCTAAGAGGCATATATTACTATATAAAAAAGTATAAGCAATGTAATGAAGCATGGTGAAGAATATTGTAATTGTAACAAACAAGTATTGCTTGGGACTGTTTCCTTCCTTAAGGAATAATACATGGTGTTACCCTACCTCATGGGTTTTCTTTACAATTTTCTTGTGTTGATTATTTTGTGTGAATGTTTTAGTTTATTGTGTTGAAGTTAAAGGTTTATCTTCTAGATTACATTTTTAGATCCAAGGTACATAACACTAGGCCTAATTTGGTTTAGAGAGTCAAGTTAGAAGGGGCTCACTATAGATTATTCATGTTAAGAGCACAACTTTCATTGCGTAGTTTAATTGTTGTTTGTTATTGAAGAACACATTGAGTTTTCTTTGGAGAATGAGGTTTTTCTCTCAGAAGGGTTTTCCATAGTAAATTGTGTTGTGTAATGGTTTGTTGTTTCTTTCATTTGTTTTCAACTTCTATGTTCTAAGTTTTTGCACATTCTTCTCTCATAGATTAGTGTAAGGAGTGTATTCCACACATCTACATCCTTTCAAGAAATGCATCTAATTTTAGGAAATGTGTTACCCCCCGGGCCTAGGGATAACTAAGGAGATGATGTATCGCAACCCGCAGGTAGAAGACAAGGAGTGCCAAGATCGAAGTGACCAACTAAGCCCACATTAAGCAGAAAGAGACCCTCCTCCCGCCACACCATATAGGCCCAGAAAGGACAACATGTCTTTCTTTATGAGGTAACAAGTTCAGTCTCATGATAAGTGCCATTTTAATAATTGAATCATTTGAGCATGTTGCAAAGGGTCCTTTCTTGATTATTAAACGATTGCTTGGAAATTATACATTTTTCCTTATTTCACCTTGGTGGTTGACATGGTATCCTAGTAAGTTGGTCACCCTAGGGAAAAGGGTTGCTACTGGGGGGTCTCCTTGAAGGGTCATCATACCATTCTCACTCATACTTACCTCTTTCCACACTTCTTCCCCTCTATTTCCTCATCTGTTGGGTCTTGGGGTTAATTGACCCCAAGAAGGGCTTGTACGTCAATTGATGGGAATAAAGCACTGGAGGCCCAAAGGTGTTGTAGCTAGCACTGTAAAAGTCAAAATCCATATTCTATCCTTCTAGACGCTCTCCCTAAGGCCTTGAGAGAAATGAAATGCTTCTCCATAAAAATGAAGGATCCTTTAAAAATAAAATGAATAAAAATGGCCCACTTGATGGGGGAATGCATTGCGACGTCCTTTAATTTATAGTGCATATGGCACTCAATGTGTTATAACTTCAAGTGGAATTGTAGTGCTATTTTACTTTCCATTTCACGTAGCACTCAATGTTCAGACCATAAAAAATAAAAATGAAAGGAAAATAAAAGGCTTGGAAAAATGTTGCATTACAAACGAAGGGATGCAATGCACCCTCCACAAAGGCACTCATAAATGAGACAATATGAGCCTTTGATATGTCAAGAAACCCATGCCCAAGAGTACTTACCCCCAAACCACCTCATACTCACTACATGGTCTAGAGAGGGTATTCTTCGGAAACATTCATCGAATTGCGGATTGACCTACTCAATAGAGCACCATGACACCCCTCCCATACCTAAATCTAACAAAGTTTATAAGGTCTTTGAGCATTTGTTTAATTTTAAAAGGGGGGACATAATGCACTTTCTTGGGTGGTTCTTTTATTAAATGTGGCTTACTTTGCATGATTCATATGACTTGTGGACCCTTGGCGGGAGTATTTTCTTGTCTTTGCAGGACCATGCCCGGTGAAAGTCATTCATCATGAAGGGACTGATCCACTTGGACCTTCATAGGGGCATGAAATCCCACTAGATGGATGTTGCGCCCCACACATTTGAGGCCTAATATGATCAACATTGCACCTTGGATGATGTCCCTAGCACATGAACGAGGCTCAGGAACATGAAGAAAAGACAATGTCGCCATCTTATGCCCAAACATTCCTCTTGGGTAGCATGACATAACCCATTTGAGGGGACGTGTGACACATTTGGTGCACTTGGTGGTTTTGTGGGCTTGAAACCCCACATCATAGCTTGATTTGGGGATGATGTGGCACCTTCCTAGCTTGATGTCCTAGCCTTTGGAGGCCTACTTTCATGTGTGCCACCTTGGAGAAGAGATTTATGGGCTTACATGCCATCATTTTGCTATGTTTTTTCATTTTGTAGCCTATGTGGGAAAAAAGAAGAAATCACTATGCTAGTTAAGCATTCCAATTTTGGTTTTAGCCTAAAATTATGGATTTAATTGTAATGTGGACAAACTCTGACTTGGGTTTTCCTCTATAAATAGAGGCAAATCATTTTTCACTTGGATATAACTCATTACTTGATAATATTACTCTTGGATTGAAATTTTGATCTCCCTTGGATAACTCGCTATCTCTTTTTTTCTTGTCAACATGGATGCAACTCTTGTCTATTGGAGTAATAAAGGATAGTGAATTCTCTTGATGGTGTTTTTTTGATGAATCATTGATGATTCTTGGTAGTGAAGGGTTTCTTGCATGCTATCTCTTGGATGTGGTGAGTAATTTCCGCAATTTATTGTCATATTGCTTGTTAAATTCAAGAAATATATCTTAAAACCCTAGAAGGAGTAAAAAGGATTACACCCTACACCAAAGTTTATTCTTCTTTTTTATTGAAGTGATATAAGGATTGGTATAAGGAGTAAGAGGATTTACACTCTTGTTTCAAGGCTTATCTAGGTTTTATTTATCTAGGGAGTAAGAGGATTTACACCCCTATATAATTATTAAACCCTAGTTCATCTTGGATTCCACACTAGATGATTTGGAAGGATTGTTGCTGGGTTTTATAAGAGTTTAACTCTAAAAAAAAATATCTTCTTCCTCTTTGTTTAGTTTTCCTTCCAAGGAAGAGACTCCATTCTCCCAATAAAAAGGCACTAATCTTTGCATTAGAGATTGTTAATTGATGCATTGGTAAACATGAAATTTGAGGTTTTGGAATTGTTCAAGTTGGATTTGAATTTCACATGATTTAGACTCTCTTTTGCTTCAAGGGCATCTTTATTGTTCAAGTGGTTATTTTTTTGTAATAAACATTAAGCTACAACCATTAGGATTGCAACAAAACACTTGTTTTCATATGATTTCTCTACTTTTCTACCACTGAAAATTGCTCGTAAGTTGTGATAATTAATCTACTGCTAAAGGGATATTGTTTGGGTGGTTTACTTTCTGATTCCGATGGTTAGAATTTAATTTTGTAGAAAAAAAATTCTACAACCATAAGGATGTCACAATTATTTACTAATAACACTATTTTACAACCCTCTTTTGACATCAAAATCTAGGTTTAAGAATTGGAAAATTGTTTACTAATTGAAATATTTCTTGTCCAATATCATATGCTAATTTTGATGGTTCAATTTGCAGCTCTTATAGTTCTATTTTTGTTGATATACGAATGTTATATGATTCAATTTTGGGACAATAAGGTTTCTTTTTTATTTACTTCTTGTCTTGGGGCTTATTTTATCACATATTGTCTTGGTTTGGTTTGTCTTACATTTGTTTTACAGGTACTATCAATTGAAAACATTTCCTTGATTCATACTCATTCTCCATCAAGCCTCAATATATTTTAATCATGACCTATAGGGGTGTTTTCTTCAGTTCTTGGCCTCTCCCCTTGCATTCCCCCTAGGGTCACCTAGAAATCCTCCCTTGTGTTGGACTTGTCCACCACTAAAACAAGGGTGATATCCATTGAGGTGACAGTGATAGGTGTCCCCAGTTGTGTCACACACTTGTTGCTTGGGTTGGACTTTTCCCAAAATACAAACTGTGCGATAACATTTTTGGTTTCGTTTTCGGGGAGCATTTCGAATCATTTATGATCCCATAATGACATTCGACAAGTCTATCCCAAATCCTTTACCTTAGCTTGCTTGGTGACTCTATTTGAGAGAATTTCCCTTTTGACTTTTGATGATATTTCTATAAAATTTTATCTGGAAACTCCATATGCTCCCTACACAAAGAAAGAAATACCAAATTCATGCACCCTTACTCACCCCTTGTGTGACAAAAATGGTTCAAAATGATTGGGTGGAAGGATTGTACAAACCCTTGGATATGAAAAAGGTTCACGGATCACCCCACAATATTCCAAGCAATTTTAGAGAATGGCTTCCCACCTTTTTAGGTGAAGACTCTGTATCGACTCGACGTCACTTGGACACCTTATCAGAAGTTTTTGAGTCTTTTTCCTCCTAAGACTAGTATGAGGATGTGTGTATGAAGCCTTTCTCCTTATCTCTCACATGGAATGCCAAAGAGTGGTATATCAATATCCCTCCCAAAATGATTACCACTTGGGAAACTTTTAGAAATATCTTCATAAAAAGATTCGTTGAAAGTGAAGATTATGTTTCCCTTTCTGACCAACTTTATCATTTCAAAAGAAGGCCAAATGAGAGCATTAAGGAATTTAATGAAAGGTTTAATACCCTTGTGAGCAGTTTCCCTCAGGAGTTCAAACCTCCTAAAGATACCATTTACCATTGCTATATGTTAACCATGAACAATCCATATGGTTTTATATTAGGAGAAAAATGCCCCTCTACTTTGATTGAAGCCCAAGAAAGAGCATGTGAAATAGAAGAACATCCAATCTCTTCTTATTCTCAAAACATGAATGGCCCTGAAGAAATGACACAAATAGATGAATTTTTTAACTTCATTCAAACTGTTTCATTGTCTGAGACTTAACATATCACATAGACATATTTACAGATGGAAGAAAGAAAGGCCGCCACTAAATTCGTTGATCGTATGATAAATTTCACAAAAAGGGAAAAAAGCCCAAATCTAGCTCTAAAAGAATTGTCGTATTAAAGGAGCTTTATCTATCATGAAGGAAAGGATAAAATTTGAAAAAACTATTGCGGAAAATGAAGCTAGAGAGAAAATGTTACAAAATTTTAGGGAAGTTTCCTCTGAGTTTCATAAACAAGATGAATTTGTTTCTATTAATTCCAGTCAAGGAGAGACCATCACAGGAAATGGCAGTTTTCTTAAAGAGTTGCAAAAGGATAAGGATGTACCGATAATTATTCAGATTGGGCAATATGACAGAAAAATTCGAGATCACCCGTATTTCCTTATCACATTAGTGATAAATGATCTATGTATTCACAATTGTATTTTGAAATATAAGGCCTTAGAAAATGTTATGACATTTATATTTATGAAAAAAATTGGATTGAAAATCATGCGGCCTTACAAGAATACTTGCAGTGTTGACTCAAGTGTCATCCAGGTCCATGGAATTATTAAGGATTTGGAAGTAAGTTTGGAGTAGTTTCAAAACATATCTTTTATTATGGATGTGGCAATTATCTATGTACCTAACCCATGGGGATTGTTGTTGTCAAACAAATGGGTCACCAATTTGGGAGGAAATTTTCACGGGGATTTTTCTTATGTCACCATTCCAACCCCGGATGATGATCTATTTGTATTACATCATGAAGCCGCTATTACAAAACAAATCAGAGACCAAAGTAACTTGTCACAATAGGTCTTTGTTGTGGATGAAGGAATTGACAACACCCGTGTCTTGTCGAATCCCATTTTCCAAGATGAAGAAAAAAGGGATGGATGTTGGACTTTAGAATTCGATGGGGCCCATTTGAGTTCAGGATCAAGTGTTGGAGCAGTTTTGATATCACCTGATAAAGAAGTTACCCTTTTCTCATATAGGATTCAATTCAATTTCACCAACACCATTGCTGAGTATGAGGCTATCATATTAGGCCTAAATCTTACCAATGATATGAATACCAAATTATTGCACATAAGGGGATATTTATATTTAATTGTTTCTCAATTCAAGAAGGATTTTGATGCCAAGAATACAAGGTTGAAACAATATAGAAATGTTGTCTGGGATACCATAAAAACATTTGATGGTTTTTCAATTGAAGTCATTCCTATAAAAAGAAATTACATGGCAGATTCCTTAGTTGTGTATGATTCTACCTTATATATTTACAAAGAGGTTTCACCTTACAAAGTGGAGGTCAAATTTAGGTCATCAATCCCTGACAATTTAAAGCACTGATGATACAAATTATTTTTGGAACAAAATGACAGAAGAGATATTACAATAAAATACTCATGAAAATTGACAAAAAACAGAGAAATACAACAATACTTGATTTCTATTAATGAAAGAATTGTAAAGAGACTGTAAAAATATAGAGTGAAAGACTTGCTAGAATGGTGGCATCTTTATCTTTGAGAAGAGATGTGACGGCTACGGTCATTCTCCAGAAGAATATTACAATCAGGCTCTAAAGGCCTTTTTATGATAAACATGAATTCCAAAACTCTAGACATCCAAAAACCTAACCCTAGAAGATGAAATGCCAAAACTCACATGGGCCTTGTTTGGGTAAGTTAGTACATTAACTTCCCGGGGTCGTAACATTTGCATATGATATTCGTTTGAGGCGCGTGATAGCCAATTGGAAAGGTCTTTTCGAGAACTACGCATTATGCCGTCAAACTATGACTCTGTCTATAGTTTGACTATGGCAAGCCAAAAAAACATTGTTTAGGGCCCCAAAACGACCCTAGAAGTACAACAAGATGTGTTAACATGAAACATACAAAATAAGCCAATTGGATTAGGTGGGAGGCCACCAGTATCCACCTGAAAGATGTGTAGGGATTCATATAGCCTCGGAAGTGTAGAACCCATAATTACAAAGAAGTATAGAAGAATGTGATACACTAAAAACTGAAAAGAGGAGCCAGTTGGAAAAGCTGGTTGGCCACCAATATCCACCTAGATCAATCCTCCCCCCTTAGGAAGCAATGGTCTCCATTGCATTGAGTGCCCAGGGAAGAGGGGACAGTATTTTCTGAATCTGACACTTGGTGAGTTGTGTGCCTTGTTGGAGAAGTTGTGCTTCTTGGCTTGTGGAAGACTGTCACAAACCTATTGCTGGAGGGGTTTGTTGGCATCCTCGCTTCATCGATTTTTGAAACACAAAAATTGCAAAGAAATTTTGTATCTGATTCCTAATTTGTATATATGAAGGAATTGATCGTTGTTTTTAGGTGATTACTTGGTTGATCTGTTTTATTTTATTTTATTTCATTAATAGCTAACGTGTTTACCCATTTCAATTTCATGACTGAAAAATATGAAATTGAAATCTTTTTTTTACAAGCACATTGATTCAACTCTAAAGGTTTTCACCTTGTGAAATCAAACAAACCTTTGGAAGACCTAAAATCAAAAAACACTTAGGCATGGTGAATATGCGACCATGTAAAATGTTTATAAAAGTTTCATAGCATAAGGATAAAACCAAATCGTGGGTGATTTACGTTATTATTAAATCAATTTTGAAAGTTTGATTCATCTCTTACCATTTGCGATTTTGGTTATATATTGTTACCTCACCATATGATCTGAATGTTGCAATGAATTGTTTTGTCACTGTCTTATCAACATATGACATGGCTAGCGTTTGTGCTATGAAACGCTCATTTCTCTGTCCTGTCCATCAATGATCACATTCATTTTGTCTTCTAGATGGTCCTTCATGAAGAAAGACTAGGTTTTAGGAAACACAGTGGTTTTTTATTTTTTTGTCCTCTGGTTCTGGGTGTTTAATCAAATCTTGAGGTAGAATTCATGGTAGCGTCTCTCTAGGCCCTTAGTTTTTGGTTCACCGTTATCCATGCAAACTCAACCATTTGTTTTGGGTTGGCTCGAGAACAAACCGCTTCGTTTTGCATCTTTTGGTACATTGTGCGAAAGCTGATGGCTCCTGTGGTTAGAATGGAGTCGAGTCAAATGACTCATAGGATTTGATCTCTCATGATGGCGCTATAGACGACCTCGTCCATTTCGGTTGGGTAAAATCCATCCAGTCTTTTGAGGGTTTCAACTTGGAAGTTACACAGGCCTTTGACAAAAATTTTGACGGTGCCAAAGCCAAGGTAGGCGACTTGCAGTTGCAAGTGAACGAGGAATCCATAACTGAGGCCACGAGTTTGTCGTAGGAAGGGGACCGCTGGTTCAAGAATTTTAAGATAGAGGGAATTTCGGGGCATTCACTGTTGGAATCCAGAAAATCACACTATAACGTAAAAGGTATGCCTATACAGTTGTTCAAAAATCGTTGGCATGGATTGTTGTTGGTAATCAAACAATTTGTGACCTGCGAAGGGATTTATGGGCTGGTATTTTGTTTCATATACAGTTATTGATGATTTTCCCGGGGTTTAAATTGAACTTTCCTTTTTATATACTCAAGAGTATTCATAAAATGTACAAGTTTTACCAAAGACAGAACCCTAACCCTATGTCCAGTTTGTTCCATCATGGTCTAATTCGGGTTCTGGTTAATGCCCAATTGTTGAAAACATGAGATAATTGGCAGAGTTTTCTTGTTAGGAATAGGTTTGTTCCTTTTCCATCTAAGCCCATTTATGGTTTACCTCTGAGTGATGATGAACCTGTCAGTCCAAGTGTATCATCCCACTCTTTGGAAATTTTTTGAGTTCAGATACAAGTCTCAAAAAAATCTGTCTTAAATACCAATACTCTGATTGAGTTTCTTCCGGTAGCTAAGGTCACCTCCAAAAAATGTCATTTCTTTCCAAAGAAACCTTTAGAAGAAATTTCGAGTCTTTTAAGGGATAGGTCATCAATCGCTCCTGATCCTGTACAGACCAAGTTTAGTAATGATAAAAATAAAATTAAAGGACAGGGGAAGCAAGTTACACAAGACGCTAATGACCTGGATTTCAAAAATAAGAGGAGTGGTAGACTTCTGTTGAGGATGACAAGGAGAATATATCAAAATCATGATAAACCCATTCCTACAGTAGTTATAAAAGATACGATCTATGTCGAGGATGCAAGATTTGATTCCACTAGAGTGGATTCACCCCAATACGATTTTGTTTCAAACCTGCCTCTGTTTTTAAGGGAACAAGAAGGGTTTTTAGGAATATAGAATGATTTAAAAATGACAATGGAACAATGTAAGCCTTTGAACTCAGACGATACGCGCCCTCTATCGATATTGGAACAGGTGTATCGTGAAGAGTGTTTCACTTGGATCTAGAGGTACTATCAACATATCCCTTATTTGCAAGCTCAAATTAACCAGGTAATGGCTCAAAACATAGTATTAGAAAGGGAAAACTTGGATTTGTGTAATCTCCCCCACCTCTTAGAGAGGTGATGAGGAGACTCAGTGGCCTAGGCACCCCCACTAGGTCATAGTCTCACACTGAGGGGGGGAAAGTCAAGAAGTTAAAAGTTATATTTTTAAGTTGACTTAAGAAAGGAAAAGGATAAAGGA
>ML802617.1:181137-191815 GCA_009831015.1 Picea engelmannii | reverse complement strand
TGATTTAATTATTAATTAATTAATTAATTAATTAAGTATTAAATAAGAATTGGATAATAAAATATAATGTTTAAATTGAGTTACGTATCCCACAAGGGATAACGTATTCAATACATGGATAATATATTTAAATGAATGGATAATGTATTTAATAATGCGATAAGGTATTTGGTGGGGGAGTTAATGAAAGGAAGGCGGTGGAGGAGGAATAAGAGAGGGAAAGGTGTTTGCAGGAGGTATCATTCGACGAGAAGGAGACCATGATTTTTTTTGGGGAGAACTCTGAGTATTGGACCAGGGAGGAATTTTGTATTTGGGATTGACATAGTGGACCGGGGTTGCTAGAGGTTTTGGGCTCAGAGGGCCAGGATATCCATAGATATCCTGGAGCTAGGTTGTTTTCCTAGTTGGCAGGGTGGACAATAGTTTTGGGCAATTTTTCTGGGTTTGCAACAGGACTGGGCTGTGTAGCAGGTAGCAGGAGAGCAGCAGCAGCAAGGCAACTGGCAACGGAAATAACATCAGAACCAGGTACCCTGTTGAATTATGCATTTATTTATTCTGCTATGAATTCGTTAATATTTGATGAATCTAAATTGCTGAAGTTGCTGGTATGAAGATCGATATTATGCTGAATAGATATGGTTTTAGTTAAGAAATACTTGCTTGTGAGGATAACAATGTTTATATATATATATATATATATATATATTTGGGCTTTACACGGTTCAACTTTGAGAGGGTTGGAGAGAGGGGTCATGTTAGTGGGTTCAGATGGCTCGGCCACAGGGGGGGCCTCGACATCGTCTTTTGAAACATTCTCAGAGATGGCCATAAAAATCCTTTGTTCCTTACACTTGTGCTCAGGAAAATATTTGTCATCACAATTATAACAAAGGCCTTTGAGTTGGCGTTCAACCATTTCTTCCCTGGTCAATTTTTGGATCTTTAGTGGAGTAGAAGGAGGAGTGGGAGTGATTGGTTTAGGGCGAGGAATAAATGAGGGTTTTTGGGTTTGAGAAGAGACAAACTGTTGTGCTTCCTTAGCTCTTTTAGTAGCTTACACCCAAATCTGAGGCCAAGCCATGAGGACATGGGCACGAATCTCATCCTCGAGGCCACTAATAAAACATTCTCGGAAAAAAAACATCAAACATGCCCTCCATATGGAAAGCCAATCGCTCAAAAGTGGCTATAAAGTCTTCCACTATGCCATATTGTTTCAAATTTTTCAAACGACCTAAATGGTTGGTGTCAGTGTCAAAGCGTTCATAAAGCTTTGCCACAAATTGTGTCCAAGCCACATACCGTTGGCGAGCATTTTTTCTCCATTGCCATAATTGCCAACACTCTTGATCTAGATGGAGAACACCATATTGGAGTTTGTCCAACTCATTTGTAATTCCATACAAAGAGAAATAATGGTCCATTTGAGTTACCCATCCAGTGGGATCCAAGCCATCAAATTTGTTCACATCCACACACAGAAGGTGTAGGTCACGCTGAAAATGATGGGGATGAAAAGTCTAGGAATTAGAGGAAGTTTCACCTTAGGAGTGCAAAGGTGGGTCAGAGGAGGGAAGATTTGCAGGGATATTCAGCTTGGCATAGATCATTGTAGTGAAGGATTCAAGCTGGGTAGTGAAGGATGCAAGCTGGGTAGCGAGGTCCTGTTTGATGGTTTCCATTTTGGTGTCGATGGAAGAATGCATGTTTTTATTGATGGTGGAAAAATTGGCACTGAGCTACCTCACTTCTTGTTGGGTCTCTGTGAAATTAGAGGACATGGTATTGAAGCGAGCTTCCAAGTCTTTGCTACGGGTGTGGGCCATGATGAATAGGGAAAACGAAAAGGGACGGGTGGGACAACACATAAAATGGATTATGGGTGAAGTGTATCACGAAAATCAAGGTGACGAGGGGAATCCAATGGGGTAAGGCCTAAATAAGGGTGTTGGAAGGGGGTCGGGTCCACAAGAAAAAAAAATTGCTGAAAAATGATAGGTATGACTGCGATAAGGGAGAAGAGAGGAATCCAATGGATTAGGGCTCAAATAATGTTACCAACATGATCCACACTTTTTTTTAAACTCATGCGGAGTTATACTCTGATCTGAAGAATATTGCAGTGTTGAAATGCCCAAATTATTAACAGGAAGAAATGTGTAGTAATTTCGTAACCCGAATGTAGGAGGCACAGTTGCGTGGAAATATATATGTTCTGTTTTTGTTTCCATCCCAAGGGTTAGGGTATGCAGGGTGTCTACAAACAAGGGTTTTCCCTGTGCTATAGATCTTTGATATACATGTGAGGTCCAACAATAGTACTCGGCCCAATATCTTAAGGCACCAACTAAGGAGGCTAAATTGTTCCCTTAGTTGTACTACCTGACTACCCAGGTACTAGAGAGTATCTTCCTGAGTGTTGTTATCGGTGGCACTATAGCATTCAGGCGGCCCTAAACCTGTCAGTCTCCACAACCTAATTCATCATTATGCAGATTACGACTTGTCATTGAGGAGAGAGGCACATCTCTGAAGAGATAGTTCAGTGGATTCCAGGAGGAAGATACCAGTTGGATGATTTCGGTGTTGAGAGACACACCCTAGTCACTGGGAATATCACACAGGTCTTCCATCATCCTTCAACGGCAGTTACTCAGTTTTCAGCAGCAAGGGCACATTCATCCAGAGGGAGGACACAACTTCTGGGAGGTTTAGAGATCGACTTGTCCCATCAAGATGTTGGTCTCCACAACCTGGTCCATCAGTGGAAACTCCAAGAGTGGTGACTCACTCTCCTCATACTGATAGGTATGTGTAAGGTCAACTAACTCCAAGACATACCTCTCCTCCTGGGTCTGTAAATCCATATGTCCCTTGTGTACAATCCCCACACAAGGCTCCTCTACCATATCAGGAATGCCACTGATATTCTCATGTGTCGTAGCTAGCATAGGTGACTGAGAAGATGAAATATGTGGTTCACTCATCATTGAAAGCTCATCATTCTCCATACATGACTTCCTGGAAGCCATGTCTACACCCATCGGTAGGTCATCCAACCTCCTAAGCTCATCATGTTTAAGTGCCAACACATATGAATCCTCACAAGTGTCACCACTATGCTGAAGTGTTGAATCCTCAACATTACCTAATGGGGAAGATGAAGGATATGTGTTATCATCCTGTCCATCCAACTGTCCCTCAGATGTGAAAGAGTCACTAGCCTTATCGGACTGCTCTAAATAGGCATCTATGGTTTCATTCACATGCATCTCTTCATCCTCGTTGTCATAGTGCACCTCAACAATGTGCACCTTCCCTTTACCCCTGCATCGGTGATTTGGCTTCCAAGGAACTTTGCAACTGTAGCAATGCTCCCTGCATCTAATGGGTGTAGGCTCCATATGTGCTCCTATCAATCCACTCACTAGTAATGATGTATCTACATCCTTATCTGATTTTCCCCTTAGGCTGGCAGGAAAACCATCTCTGATACCACTGTAATGTTCCTGACTTGGATAGTCTAGGAAACACTGCTAATGTGTGTGCAGGATCAATCGTTTACAACATATAAATGGTCATACAAAAAATAAATGCAACAAAGGACTGCAAAGTTTATATTATGATATCTCTACGGATTACAAAAGGTCAAATGCGGGTGAATAAAATGAAAACACTCAGCTAGATCAAAAGACAAAAGGATCTTAGCCAGAGTACAAATAAACAACAAAAGATAATACTTGAAATATGTGATCATTGCGGGATCAATGGATGCGCTGGAACTATGGCAGCTCGTACGGTAACTGTTGGAAGTCTGGAAAGTTCACCCTGTGAGCTATACCTCTCGGAATGGCTTGGAAACTGTCCCAAATGATGTGCCCTACCCTAGTCCTTAGTACGGGTAACTGTCGGATCCCTCTACTAGTGGGTTTGGACCTCGGATGTATCCCCCGGGGGGAATGCACCCTCTTTCTTTGGCAAAATGCATCCTAGTGATTCCACCATCGGAATCGAATGAGATGTGTCTCAAAATGACCGCCTTGGTCTACTGGGAAATGGGTCGGAAGAGTTTCCCTGAATATGGCCTGATGTTTGCTTGGGAACCCCGAATGTATCCGTCAAAAGTGTCGCACTCCCAAGTCTGGAAAATGGACCCCAGATGATTCCTCCATCAGAATCTAGCGAGGAACCAGGAAAAAGATGCGCCTTTCCTTCTTCTCAAATGGGTCGGAGGGAAATCTTAGAATTCTCCCTGGATGGGACAAGTCAATCTCTAAACCTCCCAGAAGTTGCGCCCTCCCTCTGGATGAATGCACCCTTGCTGCTAAACACTGAGTAACTATCGCTGAAGGATGATGGAAGACCCGTGTGATCTTCCCAGTGACTAGGGTGTGTCTCTCAACACTAAAATCAGCCAACTAGTGTCTTCCTCCTGGAATCCACTGAACTATCTCTCCTAAGATGTGCTTCTCTCCTCAATGACAAGTCATAATCTGCATAATGATGAATTAGGTCGCTGGCCCTTCTCTTATAGCTTTTCTAAACCCTAATTTGCTGTTGAAACCCTAATTCGTTGTTGACATTTTCCCTCCAAGTGACTTTTACTTTATTTTATTATTCCTTGATTAAATCACTTAATTAATTAATTAATTAACCATTTTACCTCTAAAAAGTGATTTATCCATCCTTATGGCTTCCTCGGCCACTAAAAGTCACCTCTCATCATCTTATCCTGTGGTTCTCTTCTTCCCGATTCCGATGAGCTATCACACTAAGAGGTTTCTCCAAGTAATATGCCCATTATGACCTTCTTAGTGAATTTAATTAAGATATGACCCATAATAACTCAAAATTACGAAAATTGTCGAAATGCAACGAAACCAAAGCCAAGCTATGCATAATGGATCTTGGTGATGAACGATGCAATTTGGGCCCAAATAAACSCCTCAATATCTCCCGAACTCTCTGTCACCCCTATCTGGCTACTGAGGTAGGCATAACGCTTTGAAATGTTGTAATGTTATAATGTCCCAAAATGGGGACAATACAAAATATATCATTCTACCTACGTGAGGTGTTAGGGAGGTTAGGTCCCTAACACTAACACCTTGGATCTGAAGTGATTAGACTGTTATACCAAATGAAAGGAAGCAGAGTTGTGGAATACTCTTCATACACTAATCAATGAGAGCATAATGCGTTGAAATTAAATAAACATAGTTGTAGTAATAAAAAAACACACAAACATGCAACCATTACACAATGATTTTGGGGGAAATGCTTCCCAGAAAAAACCCCTTGCTCTAAAGCATGTTCAATGTATTATTCAACAACTAAATGGTTAAAATACATTACAAAGTCTAGGTGGTCTCAAAGTGTTTAGTAGTAGCATAAAGATTCTGGAGAGATTTTGGCAGGTTAATAGTAAGTTAAAACTCTTTCTCTATTTTCCTTTAACCCTGGCACTCAATAAATAAGCACATCAAAACCATAAACCATTTGTGGTTTTCCAATTCTACACAAGGGAAACCACCAACAATTAATTGGCCATACCCCTCTTTAGCATTCATTGCTTGCTAGAGACCTACATTTATTCTCTCAAGAATCATTACCTACTCCATTACAAGACTCCAAAGTATATGACACATCAATCCCAAGAGCTTTAACTTCTCTTTCTTTTAGTTAAAATAATATTTTTTAGTGAATTAAAATGTGATATTAGACATTTAAAAATAATATATATTAATTAATATTAGGTAAAAATGTGATATTATTGTTAACTATGGAGTTGTTTTAAATTTTGTCTTGTTTGTGCACTAGCATAGATCCATCTTAACCCAGATCTATCAAGTGTCGAGAGGGATCCAATCTCGTATCTATCAAGTGTCAAGAGGGATCCAATCTCTTTAGGTGAAAACCTTTTTTAAAGTGGAAAACTTAAGGAAAAGTTAAAGGTTTGCACCTCTAGAGATTTGATAGATCTCGGGTTAAGATGGATCAATGCTAGTGGTACTATATACATGTTTTGATTATTGTGTCCATTGATTAATTGAGCCTACTTGTTGTTTATATTTGTTTTTTATTTATATATATTTAATGTTTATTTTATTATTAATTTATTATTTTGTGGATTTTTTATTATTATTTTAATGTGTTATATTACATGGACATCTCTCCCATACTAAATGTAAAGTGCCTTCAACACAATTATTTTTATTATTGTAGTGCTGCAAGAAGACAAGACTCAGTTGGAATTGGTATTACAAACTTGGAGATATTATTGTATTGTGTTAACTACATGATATGCATAGAATAAAATTATGAGAGCACGGGAGGTGTTACAAGTAAACATTGCCTTCCAATTTCTTCCTTCGTTCCATCAATCATATAGGTTGTGTTTTAGGTCCCCTACAAGGGAAGCCATTCCGTGTTCACCATGTTATAATAACAATATCAATACTATGTATTACTTTTATAAATATATTTTTACATTGTTTAAATGAATTTAATGGTTAAAAATATGTTTTTTTAATTGAAATTAGTGATAAAAAAATCTGTTTTTTTTTAAAGAATTCATATCATTGCGAGAAAAGATATTGTTCATTTAATTTTCCCCAAAATCCAACAAAAAACTATTGAATCTATGAATTTGAATAATTACCTTTATATAAATCCAAGTATCTTCATTAATAATGATTTTATACATTAATAATAACCTTTTTAAAATTTCATTTTTTAATTTTGAGAAGAGACTTTTTTACATACCAAATTTTGAAATCAAATCAACCATAAACCAAAAATTCAATTTAAAAATCTATCTTCATGGCCCATATACGTTGGAAATTTCTTGTATCCTATTTAAAGTTGGTCATTAAATTCAACGTCGAAGTATATCTGGGACAATGAAATCATTTCCATATGTAATGAACCTAAAATAATTTGTAAAGCACTCCGACCAACCACAATGAGAATATGCTTGCTTTAACCAGAGCTGCATGGAACTACCTATAATGTAAGATGAGTATCCTCTGTATGCAATAAGAGAGTTCAAATTCTTCACTAATTATAATTTCAAAAAATGATTTAATTTAAAAAAAAAATTAAAAAAATTCAATATAATAATGGTATACTTTAGAAAATTATTTAAATTTATAGTTAAATTGTTTAGTCAATAAAATTAATTGTGAAATCAATAACAAACTCATTGCTATAATCTTACTTTGACAAAAACTAATAATAATATACTAAAGAAAAAATATTATATTAATTTAAAATTCTTTTTGTAATATTATATACACTTAAATTATTATATAGGAAAATATCAAATAAATTTACACTTATATTGAAATACTATAAATATAATAAAATATTGTTATCTCCCTCTTTATTTATTTATAAATTCAATATATCTTGTATCTTTATTTATTTATAAATTCAATATATCTTATATATAAGATTTTAAAATTTTGATTCTAACCTATAATATAATGAACAAACAGTAGGTTATGAGACAATCTCAAACATATCTCTGTAATTAGTTGACATGTGCTTTTAGATGGGACACTGTATCTATACACAGATTCATGCCAGCCTTTATTGGCCGAATCGAATCGAATCAAATTTCGAGTCAGCTTAATAATGGTGGGGAGGGAAGGTCATTAGACAACTTTGCAATAAGGAGTTAAAGTTATTGATCAATCATAATTTAAAAAAATTGTTTAATTTAAAAAAAAAAATTAAAAAATTAAATATAATAATGTTATACTTTGAAAAATTCCTTTAAATTTATAATCAAACAGCTTAGTCAATTAAATTAATGTCAAATCAATATCAAATTCATTGTTATAGTCGTGCTTTGGCAGGGACTAATAAAAGCCAAGTATTCGTAACTACCAATTCACAACTAAATTAAGATAAGTTTTACCACCTTCACACTAAAATATTAAAAATATTAAAAAAAAAATCACAAAAAAATTTCAATTTTTTAAAATTTCTTTAAATTTTCTTGCTAAAGTCAAATTTGCGGGAACTTAGTTGAAGATAATGAAACGTGTTAACAAATAACTTGGAATTTAACTAAAGTAGGGTACTCTTAATCGATCTTTACCCAATTTTTTCTGTGTGGACATGGAAAAAAGAAGGGCGCGTCTGTCTGCAGAATAATCTGTTCGACAACTTTCTGTGTTTTTCAAGCCGTATTTCCCTTTCTTTTTTTCGCATTTTTACGCTAATTTCGATGCTCAGATGCCCTTGAACATCTAAATTTTTTTGTTGCCTATAATTCTTCTTGGTTATCTATATTCTGCAATTAAATTTGACCTGAAGTGAATTTTTTTGGGATAAGATTTGAGCCAGTTGAACATTTTTGGGGTCAATTTTTGAACTCATTTGAGGGGTTTTCAAGCATCCGAGCTAGAGCCTCGGATTCGATCCCGGGACACAGACATTTAATATTGTCCGACTCTATTAATTTAACTGTGGAGCTCCAGAAATGGGCTAAATGTTGGGAAAAAAGAGCGGCAGAGCGTCTTAAAATGTCGATCTGGACAAAGTCTTGCAAAGCATGACCGAGAATGCCTTAAATGCATTAGTGACTGTCTGGCTGAAAAATTTAGTTGGAGAGACGATGGGGAAAATGTCGGTGCACTCGAGGACGGATGAATATATTTCGAGTTTAAAGAATTGAAGGCATTTTGAAGCTTGCTAGGAGAAATTGTTTAGGTGAGAGGAGCTATTGTAGGAAGCTTTAAGGGTTTTCTGATAATCTAGTGGCAAAATGTTGTCCGCAAGCATGGTGACTTCGGGTCGTCGAAGCGTGTTGAAATAATGTAACTGCAAAGTGTATTCTTATTATTATTTGATATATTGGATCAATCCCCATTGTGGATTGATCATGTCGGCTACTTTAAAAGGACCAAATCGCCTTTTGCAGATTGGTCATATTGTAATTGTAAAAGGCAAAAGAAGAAGTCGGCCCCAAAATATATCAAAGAGGCCCCGAAACATAATAAATGTGGTTATAACCACCCAGTTGGAGAAGTCGGCCCTGCCAGCGAAGAGACACTTCACACGTGTCAGTCTTGTATAAATAAGGAGGCTAGCACCTCACTTACACACACAACTCACTTGCTCATTTGTGAGACAAGTTTCAGAATTACGGTTAGAGAAGAAGGAGAGAGAGTGGTGCATATCTGGGAGAGCATCTTCTGCATTAGTTTAAGAGATCTCTTGGCATTGTACGGACTATCTATAATAAGGAAGTTTTGCTCGGTTTTCTTCCTTTAGAGGGTTTCCCAGGATAAATGTTGTGTCTCTTGTGATTGTGTATTTCTCAGTGATCTTGTATTATGCTATTGTTATCTAATGAAATGCAAAGAACTATAATAATGGCTTAAACATTAACATGGTATCAGAGCCAAGCTAAAGAGAGCATCTTTCACAAGAGAAAAGTGAAACATCACTGTTGTCCTACATGCAAATTAGGGATTTTTGTTGGTGAGGTATTTCATCCCTAAAACCATCTAGAAAAGTGCGCCCTCCCCCAAGGATCATTTTGGCACCTTCAGTGCACCTTTTCAGTGGTTAGATCTCCCGGAAAGTGAAACCCTAGTTTCACAAAGTACCAGAAAACCAGAGTACCAGAAGTACCAGAGTACCAGAAGTACCAGAAAACTAGAAGCACCAGTCCATAAATCCGTAGATCAAGTTTGAGGGGGTAAAAGTTGGATTTTCGAAATTCTGACTGCACCATCTTACTCGCCTCAACTCAACGCATCTATTCCTTGGATCAGAATTCAAAAATTTGAAGTTTGAAAAATTAGGGTTTCCTCATAAAACCCTAAGTTGCAGTTGCAGTCTCAGAACCAGTTGCAGTTGCAATACCAGTTGCAGTTGCAGTCGTACTACCCGTTGTCGTCACCCTTGAAGTTTTTAAAGAATTGGTAATGATTATCGTTGATGCCAGATGGTGCCACCACCTGCAAATGCCATTAGAGGTATGTACTCACATATGTTTAATGGTTAAACCTTAAAGAGTATTTGCAGGAGAAGGGATCTCTTGCCATAGATCCAAAAGGGTCTCAAGATCCAACACATTCAGAGGAATGATGCAACCCAGGTGTGATTATTCTGATATGCATCCATTTGTTATATTGATCAATGTTGCATGCTATAGCTATGACCATCATTCTAACCTTTTTCTGAGTCAAGGTATTAGATGGATTAAAAGTTGAGATCATAGAGCTTATCCTCTAACCCAACCTTCTGTCAAGATAACGTATTGTCTTAGTACAAAAGACAGGTTGAAGAAAGCACTCGTCATCTTGAGTGAAGGAGACTCAGAAGAAAAGCAAGTACTCATTTCTGAGAACAAAGCTCTAGGTTTGATTAATCAAGTTAATAAGATTCAAAGGTACACATGACAAGTTGATGACTATAGTTGAGATAACAGTCTTTGTAAAGTATTATACTTGATAGCATGTGATCATATAGAAGCAAATGCTTTGCCCGATGCAACTAGCACCTCCTCCTGGAAGAATCTCGTGTGTTAGTTCCAGGTTGCCATGGAGGAATGTTTGATCACAACACTATGAGAGTGTTGACCTCATTTCGTATTGTATTCCTTACCTTTAAATCTTGCTTCAGACAAGTTACAAGTGATAGCTCTAAAGGA
>ML802617.1:162382-180248 GCA_009831015.1 Picea engelmannii | reverse complement strand
TTTCTGAAAGAAAGATTAAGATACTCAGGTCAGATAATGGAGGAGAATATACATCAAAAGAGTTTGTGAACTTCTGCAAAGATGTTGGGATCAAGAGGGAACTCACCACTCCCTATAATCCCCAACAAAACGGTGTAGCTGAATGAAAGAACGGAATGATAATGGAAGCTGTGAAGATTATGATCCATGATCAAGATCTTCCTATGTGCTTATGGGCAGAAGCAGCAATGGCAACTGTATATGTGGAGAACCGATTATCCCATAGTGCACTTGGGCTCAAGACCCTGGAAGAGATGTTCACTAGAAAGAAGCCAGAGTTAAGCCATCTCAAAATATTTGGCTGCCCAGTATTTATTCATATACCGAAAGAGAAGAGAAACAAGTTGGAACCTTCAAGAAAGAAGGGAATATTTGTGGGATACTGTGAGGTCTCCAAGGCCTTCAGAATCTATATACCAGGTCACCGTCACATTGAGATCAGTAGGGACGTGACTTTTGATGAAGATGCAGTGCTTAAAAAATCAAGAAGATGTCAGCTTGAAGAAGTATATGAAGAGGAACCCGTAATCCCCAGGACTGCTGAACCAGTGAGGGAGGTTCCCAGAGGTGTTGAACCAGTGAGGGAAGTCGTAACTTCCTCTGATGAGAAATTACTAGAATATCATGACATGATAGAAGTTCAAGAACCTCCTCAGATGACAATCCTCCATAAAAGGAAGCCATCTTGGGCTAGAGAGCTTATTCAAGATGGAGAGAAATACGGTGTTCCCCAAGGAACTACGAGGCAGGTGAAAAGACCAAAGCCATTCTCCAGTTATACGGCTTTGATGTGTGATCTTCTAGAAGAGGAGCCTACCTGCTTTGAAGAAGCCATTCAGAGGAAAGAATGGGTAGATGCCATGACAAAATAATACCAATCCATAATGAAGAACAAAGTATGGGAAATAGTTCCCAGACCGAAGAGTAAAGATGCGGTATCCTCCAAATGACTCTTCAAAATAAAACATGTTGTTGATGGAAGTATTGAGAAGTATAAAGCAATATTTGTTGCTCGTGGATTTTCTCAAAAGGAAGGCATTGACTATGAAGAGACATTCGCTCCTGTAGCCAGATACACTTCGATCAGAACCATCATAGCTCTTGCAGCTAAGATGAAGTGGAAGTTGCACCAGAGGGACATAAAGACAACTTTCCTAAATGGTGTCATCGAAGAGGAAGTGTATATAGAGAAACCTCAAGGATTTGAAGTTGAAGACAGGAAGTCTCATCTCTGTAGATTGAAGAAAGCCTTATATGGATTGAAGCAAGCTCCTAGAGCTTGGTATGGCCGTATAGACAATTTATTGACGATCTTAGGCTTTACCAAGAGTAAAGAAGACTCAAACCTCTACTTCAAGATCATGAACGATGAGCCAGTAATCTTATTGCTATATGTGGATGACTTATTCTTAACTGGAGAAGAAAAGCTCATCATTGAACGTAAAAAGAGACTTGCCTCAGAATTTGAAATGAAAGACCTTGGCCTAATGCATTATTTCTTAAGTCTTGAGGTATGGCAGAGTCCTGAGAGGATCTTTCTTAACCAAGGGAAGTATACGGTCGAAATCCCGAAGAGATTCGACATGTTGGAGTGCAAGCCCATGAATACACCCATGGAAGCGAAGCTGCTGGTTGATACTTCGTCAGAGTTGATTGATGCTACACTGTACAAACAAATTATTGGATCGTTGATGTACCTGACGAACACCAGACCAGACATTTGTTTTGTCGTGAACACCTTGAGTCAGTTTCTGGTAGAACCCAAACGTGTTCACCTAGTGGCTGCAAAACATGTGATGAGGTACCTTAAAGGTACAATAGATTGTGGTCTCAGCTATGATGGAGATCATCATTTCACATTGAGTGGTTATACTGATGCAGATTAGGCAGGAAGTGTTTCTGACAAGAAAAACACTTCAGGATGTTGTTTCAATTTGGGATTAGCTATGATCTCGTGGCAGAGTAGGACGCAATATAGTATTTCTCTCAACACAACAAAAGAAGAATACATTGTTGCATGTTCTGTCAACTGCGAAGCTATATGGCTTCGAAAGTTGTTGACCGATGTATCTGACTTAGAGATGAGAGCAACCTTGATTCTATGTGACAACCAGAGCTGCATAAAGATGACATAAAATCTTGTATTCCATGATAGGTCGAAGCACATAAAGATCCGTTATCATTACATCCGTGACATGGTGCAGAGAGGCGCCTTAAAGCTCTAGTACATTAGCATGGATGGATAGGTTTCTGACATGTTAACCAAGCCACTATCTCATATAAAGTTTGAGTACTTTCGAGATAAACTTGGTATAGTCCGAAAGGACCCTCCTCGAAAGGGAGAGTAGATGCTGTGATGAGACATCTCTTTCTTCTGACCTGATGGTTGTGACGTAAAGCAAGATGATGTGATATGACTAGTACTGTGCTTCCAGCTGGATAGTTGTGACGTAAAGTCAGTCTAGTATCCTGCTTCCGACCTGATGGTTGTGACGTAAAGCAGGACGAGTACCTTGCTTCCGACCTGATGGTTGTGACATAAAACAAGATGATGTGTGACTAGTACTATGCTTCTGGTTGTATAGCTGCGACGTAAAGCAAGTCTAGTTCCCTGCTTCCGACCTGATGGTTGTGATGTAAAGTAGGATGTGTACCTTGCTTCCGATCTGATGGTTGTGACGCAAAGCAAGATGATATGATGAGATTAGCATTGAGCTTCCAGTTGGATAGCTGTGACATAAAGCCACTCTAGTATCCTGCTTTCGACCTTATGGTTGTGACGTAAAGCAGGACGAGTATCTTGCTTCCATCTTGAGTGCTGTGACGTAAAGCAAAACGATGAGATGAGACTAGTACTGTGCTTCCAGCTTGATAACTGTGACGTAAATCTAGTCTTGTATCTTGCTTCCAGCTTAAGTGTTGTGACGTAAAGCAAGACGATGAGTACAACTGTGCTTCCAGCTTTATCGCTGTGACATAAAGCCAGTCCTGTATTATAATGAGCCAGCCTCGTGCTGTGATGATGATGATGTATCAATTTTTATACTAATACATATTGATGCAGATGATGATGGCATTCCTTTGGGAATGATGATGCTATCGATGAAGAAAACTTCCGATGATTTATAGATACGCCAATCAATGTTCCAAGATGATATTGATGATGTTGTCCTCTCACCCACTTGATGCTGTTGATGATAAAGGCCTCTCTCTCTCGCATGATGCTGCCGAAGAATACCCTTCTTGTTAAGGGGGAGTGTTGAAATAATGTAATTGCAAAGTGTATTCTTATTATTATTTGATATATTGGATCAATCCCCATTGTGGACTGATCATGTCGGCTACTTTAAAAGGACCAAATCCCCTTTTGCGGATTGGTCATATTGTAATTGTAAAAGGCAAAAGAAGAAGTCAGCCCTGCTAATGAAGAGACACTTCACACGTGCCAGTCTTGTATAAATAAGGAGGTTAGCGCCTCGCTTACACACACAACTCACTTGCTCATTTGTGAGACAAGTTTCAGAATTGCAGTTAGAGAAGAAGGAGAGAGAGTGGCGCATATCTGGGAGAGGATCTTCTGCATTAGTTTAAGAGATCTCTTGGCATTGTATTGACTATCTATAATAAGGAAGTTTTGTTGGGTTTTCTTCCCCTAGAGGGTTTCCTAGGATAAATGTTGTGTCTCCTGTGATTGTGTATTTCTCAGTGATCTTGTATTATGTTATTGTTATCTAATGAAATGCAAATAACTATAATAATGGCTTAAACATTAACAAAGCGTAATGGAGCAAATGTTGGAGGAAGTTAAGAGACAGGATGAAATTCCTAAAGATATTCCTCCAAAGCTGCCTTCTAGACCGACATCGAAGGCTCGGCTCCCGTTGAACATCAGAATGAGAAAAATTTTATCTCCATCTATCAATCAGAGTTCCGAAGCATCCGGCATCAATACAAACAAGCTTGCGGTTTCGGCAGGGTCTACAGGGTTTATGTCGAGTGAGAGCAAGGTTTCATCTGGCTTAAAGCCCGGTGAGAGTAGCATTTCAGTAGAGTCAGCCGAGTTTATGTCGAGTGAGACCAGGGTTTTAGTGGAGTCCAGCGTTGAAGACAAGGCAATGCGTGTTCAAAGGCTTTGTAAAAGCACAAAGGCTAAGAGTGCGAAATCTTTTGGTTTAGGCAATGGGTTTTCAATGGAGAAAACGTCGGAGAAGCATTATAATGGAGTGGGAGAGTTCAGTGGTTTTGTTTGTGGTGGTGCAGAGATTCGGGCATAGAGCTTGATGGAAAACTCTGAGTTCAGTGAGCTTCGGTATTATATTGCTCTTGATTCTCCTTACAAAAATGTTGATTCCAATTGCAAAAGCGAAGACATGCATTTTCATTCTAATATTTCAGCTGCAGAACGATAAAGCACGGAATGTAAGGATGCTAACAATTGTGGCCTTTATTAGCCGAATCGAATTTGGAGTGAGCGTAATAATGGTGGAGAGGATGGCGAGGTCCACCCACAACTCTACAATAAGGGGTTAAAGTTATTGACCAATCATAATTTAAAAAAAATGTTTAATTTAAAAAAATAAATTAAAAAATTCAATATAACAATGTTATACTTTCGAAAATTGGTTTAAATTTATAGTCAAATTGCTTAATCAATAAAATTAATGTCAAATCAATAACAAATTCATTGCTATAGTCGTGGTTTAGCAAGTACTAATAATCTGTATATTTCAACAACAAATTTGTATCCCACTTTTCAATGTATGCATCAATAAGCTTTGAGTACATAATTAGCCAACATTTCAATATATGCATCACTGAACTTTACTTTAAGTCGCCAACATAATGTTCATGTACGTATATCAAATGGAAAACAATGCAAAATGGATTGCAGGAATATGGGTGATATATACGTCTAATTTAATAAAGAGACAACTTTGATACATTTATTTAACGAGGACTGAATAAGTGTCGGCCTCAGCTACCGGAGGAGAATGAGTTGTCTCCAATAGTAAAATGCCAATACTAGGGAAGGAGCGAGGAGATTGCTCTCTACACCACATTCCCCAACGGGATTGTGCACGAACCCATCCGGGACTTCCCCTTCAACGACTTTACTCTACACTATAAATATAAATTAATTTCTGCCTAACTCGTTACTCTCATCATTCATTCCCAATTTCTTCTTCACTAAACAGCGTCGCCTATTCCACTACTGGCCCTACTTATATGCCTGCCAGCACGGCGCCCCTCTAAACCGCCTCCTCATTTCCAAAACTTATATCTCATCCCCCTTTTCTTTTTCTATTTCATCTGTTCCCAGTTTCGTCTTTAATTGCGCGTCACCGCTCTTTATGTTACTGCTGCTTGTTTCTTGATATTGTTATATATAAATAAAATAAAGATGTAACATTTATTTATCGAATCTTTATTCAAAGACACGGCATACCTTTATCCATATAAGTGGCCCACGCGGCAGGAGAGTTGTCTCCAATTTCATCGACTGCTAGCCAGCAGGAGCGCACAAACATCCCTCAGAAAAGGGAAGGGAGTCAACATCGTCAGCTACACAACACAAAACCTCTTTGCCGGACGGAAAGCATCTGGAAGTTTCCAAAACCCTCTCTTCACGCTAAATATAAATTAATATGTGCATGCCAGCTCACCGCCCTTCTCTTTCACAATTTGCCCTACTTATATCTCATCCCTCTTCACATCTTTTCATTCATCTGTTTCTAATTTCGTCTCCCCAAATTGAACGATTCTCCTTTCCCTGCTCTTGGCGTTACTGCAACTCGTTTCTTGATTGAGTTTGCATCCGTTGGTTCTCTGATAGGTAGTGAGTGTTGTCTTAAAATGGCTAGTTCTGTTTCGCGCCTTCAACTTACTGCCATGCTACAGATGGTTGTCTGTATGGTTATATTATCTGCATCTTCTGCTGCTTTGGTGGAAGAGCCATCTGTTGTTTTGACTTACCATGATGGTCCTCTGCTCTCCACCAGCGCAGTAATCCCTGTCCATTTGATTTGGTATGGTAAATTCACCCCTCTTCAACGCTCCATTGTCGCTGATTTTCTGCAATCTCTCGGGGAAAATACTTCAAATCAGCCGTCAGCGTCCACCTGGTGGAAGACCACCCAGAAGTACGAGGGCGCCGCTTCTAACAAGGCAGATCCCTCCAGTGCTATAATTCTTGGAAAGCAGAAGCTGGACCAAGATTATTCCCTTGGTAAATCACTCAAGAGGACTGACATTGCTGCTCTGGTTGAAGCTGCTGTCAAGTCGAGAGCTCTGCCTCCGCCGGAGAATAATGCTGGGAGTGCTGTGTACTTGGTGCTTACATCTGAGGATGTTACCGTGGAAGGGTTCTGCACGAGTTCTTGTGGATTCCATGCCAATCTCAATCTATTATCGCACCAACAGTCGACAAGAAGCCGAATGATGGGGAAGGAGAAGAAGCATCAACAGCTTCTTCCGTACGCGTGGGTTGGAAACTCTGCAAGCCAGTGCCCTGGACAGTGCGCGTGGCCGTTTCATCAGCCCATCTACGGACCCCAGACTCCTCCCCTGGTGGCACCGAACGGTGACATGGGCATTGATGGGATGATCATCAACATTGCTACCGTTCTTGCAGGAGCCGTCACCAATCCCTTCAACACTGGCTACTTCCAAGGCGCCGCAGGTGCACCGCTAAAGGCCGTGTCGGCATGCCCGGGAATATATGGAAAGGGGGCATATCCGGGGTTCCCTGGGGAGCTTCGGGTGGATAAAACATCGGGGGCAAGCTACAATGCACATGGAGTTAATGGGCGGGAGTTTCTTCTGCCCGCTATGTGGGATCCGGCTACCAAATCCTGCAAGGCATTAGTATAACCATTTTTTGTGCGTCCTAATTTTAATGGTCCATACGAACAGTGGAGGAGGAGGAAGCAGCCCTAAAGACAACTAGCGCAGGGACGCAGCGTCTATTATGTCGATAGATATACACTTCTATGTGTATATATATATATATATATATTCTTTATTCTTTATTAATAATTATTCATCGATTCCATATTTATTTAACATATATTATTTATTAAAATAGGAGGGTTAGGTGTTATAATTTTGGGCGAATATGGACTTCTTCTCAACAGGTAAGAATATACATTCTGTGTCAAAAACATTCTGTGTCAAAACTTAGCTAGTGCTCTGCATGATATATAAAAATCCAAGAAAACAAAATTTACACAATTTTCATTACGCGTGGGTGTATACATTATTTTCAAAAGAAAACAAAATTTGCGCTCAATTCTGCAGATTCCGAAAAGAGTATGAGTATATACACATAAAATTTGCGCTCGATTATGCAGATTCTGAAAAGAGTATGAGTATATACACATAAAATTTGCGCTCAATTCTACAGATTCCGAAAAGAATATGAGTATATACACACATTTGGTAAATATTGGAAAAACAAGACGAACTTGAGAATATAAATGCTTTTCGCAAACATTTTCTGATAGTTTAAATATCTTCTTGAACTTTAAGCAGTACGTCATAAAATTTAGTAACATCCGTATAAAATTATATATAAAAAAGAGTCATTTTGCAAAAGATTTGCTTATATATCCAACAAATAAAATCAAGTCAACCCTAAAATTTCTGGGATCATAAGCCTGTATTACATGAACTTTAAACAGTTAGTCACGAAATTAAGTAATTTCTCTCTGAACTTTAAACAATAAGTCACAAAATTAAGTAATTTCTGTGTGAAACAAGTATCAAGAGGCATTTGGACAAGATTTCTTAAATCCATAAAGAAGAATGGGTAAATAAAACACTTCTTACCTAAGATTTCAGATTTCTAATAGCATCTAAAAACGTAAACATAAAGTTTTAAATAAAATATTTTTAAATTTATTAAATTTTATTTAAATATATTTTGATTTTGAATTATGTAACTTTTATTATTATTATTATTATTTTAAATCTATAAAAACACCTATTACCTTTCTCTCAAATGAGAAATTTATACTCTTGTAAAATAGGTCTTACAGTAAACACTCTTACGAGTCTAGCCTAACTTTTTGAATGTCATTTACAATCACTCCATTAAAAAGTATAAGGGAGTCAGCTTCCAATATGATGGAATGGCACGAGTTGTGCTTCATCCGTAGGCTGTTGTTCAACTAATTTAAATCTTACTTTAGAATGAATAATATATATAAAGAAACATAATGAAATTAAATTTGAATTTAAATTTGAACATTAGAAAAATCCGTTTTCATTTTATCAAATGAGTCCAAGTCAAATGCAAAACAAATGTATTCTTTGAGAATGACTGTGGTGGAATTAAAACAAATGTATTCCTTGTGAATGAATGTGGTGGAATTGAGGGGAAAGAACAAAATGCCCAAGCTCATAGAAACTGATAAATCTACATTCATTCCACAAGCTCATAGAAATTGATAAACCTACATTCATTCCACAAGCTCATAGAAATTGATAAATCTATATTCATTTCACTAAACGTACAAAGTTTTCCCATCAGCATTAATGTGAAAAGGACCAAGCTCTTTGCTTCCCCATATGCTACATACGAGTATCCATGACCTACAATAAATCAAATCAACTTTCAAGAGAGGAAAAGTCATGCATAAACAACTATTCATCCCAATTACTTGATTTTATTTATTTTCTGTAGATAAAAGAAAACTTTGAATGAGAAATATTTTAATAATGATAATATGTAATGATGGTCATCAATACCTCCATTCAACGATAGACCAAAGAAGCAAATGATTATGTCATTGTCGTACTCTTTTCTCCTATCAATTTCATTATTCTCATTCCATGTAGTTGTGGATTGCAATATTACAAGAAGGAAGCACAAATGTCACATAAGCTTTGACTACCATTGAGCCTCTACACATCATATTATGTTGTTGCTACTATCAATTTCATTATTCTCATTCCATGTAGTTGTGGATTGAAATATTACAAGTAGGAAGCAATAACTAAGAAAAGGGCGTGGAGAGTGAGGATTGAAGAAGATTAAGAGTTTCCTACATCTTCAATCCAAGGAGATATAACAACAAAGGAGGTCAGTGACACTGAAAAGACATACAATAGGTTGATGCCAAGGGTAGCTACAATCTAGTTCTTGTTTCCAATATTCCATCCAAAGAACCCCATATTGAATATGTGCAGAATATTGATACACAGAGGTGAATGACCTTGGGAGAGTTATGGATAAGTCCACGACGTTCTTGCAAGCATGTGTAGGTAATAGAGAGTTGTTTCCATGTCGAGAAGAAACTGATTATAGAAGAAAAATGCAAACCACACATACCTTATGTAAGTATTAGGTAGTTTCATGGCATGTTGGGGTCACACTAATCATAGACCAACATTCAACTTGGCTTATTTGAATGTCAAGATGGATTATATCTAATTATAAGAGAGAAATGGGAATGAGTGTTAATTGTATAGTTTAGATATGGAGATTTCTCAAAGTTGAGAGTCAATGAGAAAACTTCTACATTGTGGGAAAAAGTGAGCCAACAACCAAAGCCAAAGCCATAATCCAAGACCAAATCTAGTAGCCATGGATCCATGAGCTAGAGCCAAAGCCAGAGATAGAGTCAGAGTTGTAGCTTGGAGCTAGAGTCGGAGCCACATTCCAAAGAAGCAGAGAGAAGGCACATTAATCGAGATTGGTTTCCTTTGATCTTCTGGAGACTAAAAATCCTTTCAATGGGATGGTGTGATCCAAAATAGATCTGAACCAATGAAAAGTTGTAAGACTCAATACTTGCAATCCAATTTGACAATTAATGAAGTTTAAGCAAGCTATGTAAAACAATGTGAATGTAATTTAGTTGAACAAGACAAAATGAAAATGAGAAGGAAAATTGGATTAATTAAAAGATACAAAATTTAAATAGGAGAGAATGATGAGGAATAGGAAATGAAGGTTCGTGGTTGTTGGCTTCCCCTTACCTCCAACTCTCCCTATTTCTTCCATTTTTTCACTCTCAAAGAGATTTTTTCTAGCAAATAGAAGAGGATGATAGAGAGCCAAGAGTTGCCTTATACCAAAGACTACCAGAATGAAAAATTGAGCCTCGTTCGAAGCTGGTTTTGCAATTTGGGTTCTAGGGTAAAATTTTTAGTTCATTGTGATAAATGGTTGTGTTTATTTCCGTGAGAATATTTCATATGTGTTGATGCTTATATTATTCATGTCAAATTGATGTTTGGTTATTTTATCATGTGAAAATTCATTTTCTATGTGCAAGTGAAGTACATTTACATCTTCAAAATGTTTATTGTTTGATTCCCTTCCAAGTCTAATAATGGCTATTGAAAATTATCCATTACAAATTCTTAGCTATGTTTCCATTCTCAATGTTCAATTTTAGCAATTCACATTTGTTGGGTGACTACTCTCTTCCTTGGGAAATTTCCTCTTTCCTTAGAGCCATATGCTCTCCCTCTCTGAGCAATTTCTCATTGCCTGGGAAAATTCTTCATTTCATTGAATGTAATTTGCTTTCCTAGGGAGAAATGGTCTTCCCTAGATTGGTTCCTCTCACTTATGTAATCGTACGAAATTCCTATAGGTTGTACACACTCTGTGTGATTTACCTCTTGCTCAATGGGTCATTTTGTCACTCATTGATTCTACTTCCCTTCTGTTAGGCACCTTAATCGTTAGTTGAGTAAATGTCTCCATGACTAGGTTGATTTGTTCATTATTGGTCGATTTCATCTCCACTTAAAGTATGGGTGTTTTTTGGACTACACTTGATGACTTTTTACCTCCTAAGAATTAACTATCAATTTCCTTTTCAACTCAACAACCAACATAGTCTTTGGAAATAAATAATGTAAAAGTTGTTTGAATAAGAATATGTTGAATTGATTGCACATTATGGGTTTACTTTGGAAGCAAAATCATATGTGGACTTATTCATTAAAATTTCAATATATGTGCTTTGGTTAAAGATACTATGTGATTTATTATGGATGAACCCAATAGTTTTAGTATTTAAAAAGACAACTCAAGAGAGTGTTTGTTTGGTGCTATTGCATAATTACTTTTGTGTGTATTCTGATGCTCTATTTATCTACAGAAATGGGTTTTCAGTCTGTCCTGGTTTCCCCTCTCACAAGTGAGAAATAATGTCGATCAAAAAGGTGTCATTAGTATCTATGATATGCATATATGATCACAATCCATAATCAAAGTTCTTAGGCCAACTAGATTTCTCTATAGATTCATTCTCACTTCAACATTTAATCGACAAGGTCAACTTTGGATTTAACAAATAGTCTCATTGAAAGGGAAGAAGGGAGATCTTGAAATGGGAATCATCACTTAGAGCTTGCACACTACTACTAACAATAACCCTATTAAGCATGTTATGTTGAACAAATTGAGTATCATTGTTGCAAGAAATGATCATTCTTGAAGACTAGATTATTATGCTTCCATGGTTCTTAATATTGAATGATAGTTTGAGCAAGTTGATAGGTGTATACATGAGTTATTGAAGGCATTCATTGTTTTTCTTGAGTATTGAGTAAAGTTTACAAAATACAAATTAAAACCCATAATTTCAACTCAGAGATCTAATTGGGATACAGAACCATGGGCTATTCAGAGTTAGAGACCTAACATTGGCTAACTCATTGAGAATATATAATTTCCATTGCATTGTCATTTGGTTCCTTGTGTGTAGGTTACATAGAGAAAGGAGCTAGACAATCAATCCAGAGCAAAGGCTACATTGACAAAATAGAACTCTCATAACATTGATAATTGGTCACTAGATTCAGGGTATTTGCAGAGCACTCTTAGTTGTTGGATGGATTGTCGTTGTGTTGTTAGTGGGGTGTTGTGTGTAGGTTACAACCAAGAGAAGGCCTTGCAACCAAGAGAATAAGAGAGATCTTTGTATGAGGCAAAAGAACAAAGGCATAGTGGCCTATCTAAAGAAGATGTCATTGTACAAGTCTGAGAGAGAGATCAGAAACATAATTTCACATAGTATCCATGCTAGAGAAGCGAGTGGGCTATAAGTCCCTCATTTATGGATCAACAGTGGTCGTTTTTTAATCTTTCCATAAGAATGATTCATATTTCTCCCTTTGGTAATCCATGGAGTCTTTCTTTTGATACGAGTTTGCCACATTTCCATGGTAAAAAAAAACTTTGCAGCAGAATGTAGTGTGTTCATCACATGTCCATGGTTAAAACAAACTCTACAACACCAAAAAAAATGTGTGTTTTTCACATGTTCATGGTCAAAACTAACTTTAACAATGAAAGGGAATGTGCTTGTGGTCCATAGCTTATGTGTATCTTTGATCTCTACTCTCAAACACAATTTAGTTAGAAAAACCTTTGCATAAATAAACATAAACACAAATTCAAATATATGGATTGGAAATATAATTACTAGTTTTTGTAGCTAATGTGATAAACTTAATCAAAGTATTATTGATGACTTTAACACTTGGATAACTCCAATGTTATAAGAGGTGACTACGAAACCTAACCCATATCAATATCATTGACATAAATCTTGTATATACGTTTCAAAGCTAGGGTGTCATATCCTCATAAAGAGACCACACTCTTCATGAACTAGGATCCTTTACCAATAACCTTCATTTTTTTCCATCTTGATAACAAACTTTAACTTTGATGAAACCTTTTTCTATTAGAAATATAGATCCATCAAATATTTGTTTTTTGGGAAAATCCTTGAGCCTCCTTTATACAATTTTGAAGATTTTTCAATGAGAACCATATGCCATTAAAATTGAAAATCATGCCATATAACAAAAATGCACCTCCTCTTCATTAACCAAGGATTAATCAAGTTTTAACATTGTAACCATCATTATCTTCTACATACAAAAAGGAGGACTAAGGACACTATTAAATCTAAACCAACAACACACTCAATCTTTATAAATGGAATCAATAGGAATGAAATTTGTAAATTTAATTTTTACTCTCCAATATTAAACCCTGGAGCACGCGCGACAGGGATCGCAGAAGAGAGTCGCAAAACCCTAGAACCACAGGGAGTTCTGAACACAGGAGACAGAGAGTAACTTTCATCCTTGATTTTTGTCTGTATCAAGAGAAGGAGAGTAACCTTCGTCCTTGACTTCTGTTGAGCTGGAAATAAGAGATTGAATCTTAGAGCATCGTGGTCTAGCTCGGGGGTGGCTAGTGGTAAATCTGTTTGGAGTCACTGAGCCTACGGTTGGGTGGAAACGAGCACCCCTCTCAGTAGTTGCATCACGTCTTGTGGTTCTGATAAGTGTTTTATGCCTTATATTTTGAATTGAATATCATGGATGAATGTTTATACTTATATGCCATAGTTGATGTCTGTGTAAATTAGTTAATTTCAAAGTATGCGTTCATCCCATTGAGAATAGACTCATCTGGTTGACCTTCACAATATTCTAGAATGGCTCCTCAAGAGCACCTTTCCCTGGGAATTGCCTCATAACTTTGGAACCATACCAAGCCTTTACCTAGAAACCCGACTAAAATTAGGGATAATTGCCCAAGAACCATCTGAAGTTTCATGCGATCCGGGTCTGGAAAACCTATGCAAAAGAGAGTAGTTCTCTAAGGTTTTGGAGTTGTGGGAGTTTGAAGCTCTGAAAGGTTGAATTTCATGACCTAAGTTCAGAAAGGATAGCGAATCCAATTATTGAAAGGGAGTATCCCTTCATTTGGTAGACGAACGGACAAGATCCTTTCGGAAATACCCCAGGTCTGTCAGGACCAATGGATCTAGAGGAGGAACGTGGGTGTTAACACCTCGACCCCTTCAGCCTTCGCAAGTAGCGATGGAACCGGGACCGTAGATTTCAGGATCCATCAGGAGCTATCTAGGTCGTCGATCTTAACCCTTGTGTGGATGGGAGGATGGACTCGTCATAGTCCTGAAAGTCCCAATTTAATCAGGACCATCCATTCAGCAGGGACGCGTGGCAGTTGGGTGGCATTTCGCTAACTTGTGACTCGGAGTGGTCAAAGGGTAGGACCGCACAAACTCACGATTCGCGAAATCGCGACGTAATCGTGGTCGTTGATCCAGGAGTGATCTGGACCGTCGATCGTCCAAAAGGGAATTTTGACATTTCGGGAGTCAGGGGATTCGAGAGGAGAACCTTCGCAAAGTGATGAGTCGCGCAGTCCCGACCCAACACTCGGAGGAACGTGGGTCCTTGATCAGGGGACAATGAGGACCGCCAATTTAGCATGAATGAGTTTCGGGGTTTCGGCGTCTGGGAGACGAAAGGGAAGAATCCCTCGGTTTCGCAAGTTGCGAAATCTCGGCATACGAAACCCCGACACGCTCAGTGGGTTGGCCCTAGGTCACAGGATAGGGTCGTGTGGTAGAAGGAGGAGGCAGGCGCTAGTAGTTGGCTAAGGGTCTAACTTAGGGATCAATATTTCGGGACCCGAGAATTCGAAGAAATGAGAAGTCGAGGGACGTGAAGTCTGAAAATCGTGAAACGCAAAATAACCTATGGTTGTAGGCCGTGGTCACAACGCCGTGGTCGTGTGGAGGAGGGTCATGTCGTGATCATAGGTGAGAGGTCTAGCACACGCTAGGCCCCTTAATCATTTTCTGGACTAAAGGAGATGAAGAGGTTGCGACGCCTTGCATCAGGAGCCCCGATGTTGCAGAATGTGATGAGCCTTTTAAACTAAGCCTATGGTCGTGGGTCTCGATCACATGGTCGAGGATGAGGAATGAGCTAGCCTGCGCTAGGCCCCTGTAGGAATTTGAGAATTTTGTCCTTTGAGAAAAAGGCGGAAATTTTGTTATTTCGTTGTGGGTGTGTGACACAAAGTCTAGGTGGTCTCAACAAGAGTGTTTAGTAGTAGCATAAAGATTCTCCAGAAATTTTGGCAAGATAATATTTTCCTCTAACCCTAGAACTCAATAAATAAGCATAACAAAACCATAAACCATTATGGTTTTCCAATTCTACACATTGGAAACCACCAACAATTAATTGGCCACACCCCTATTTAACATGCATTACTTATTAATGACTTACATTTATTCTTTTAGCAATCATTACCTACTCCATCACATTACTCCAAAATATATAACACATCAATCCTAACAACTTTAGCTTATCTTTCTTTTAGTTAAAATAATATTTTTTAGTGAATTAAAATGTGATATTAGACATTTTAAAATAATATTAGACAAAAATGTGATATTATTGATAACCATGGAGTTGTTTTAATTTTTGCCTTTGTTTGTGCATTATTTTTATTATTGTAATGTTGCAGCAAGACAAGACCACACCCGGTTGGAATTGGCATTACAAACTTGCAGCTTTTTTGTCTGACATACACAGTTTATGGGTAAACATAGAGATGATGTTGTATTGTGTTAACTACATGAGGGGCATCGAATAAAATTATGATAGCAGAGGACGTGTTACAACTAGACATTGCTTCCCAATTTCTTTCTTCGTTCCATGAGTCATGTAGGTTGTGTTTTTGGTGGCCTACAAGGGCAGCCATTGTTGAATATAACAATGGCACTTGTTGTTCACCATGTCATGCATATCCTATCGTATAATAACAATATAAATATTTTGTATTGGTGACGGATTTTTTTTTTTTTTTTTTAAAATTCATATCATTGTTTTGAAGGGATAGGAAGTCACAAGCGTTGGCTCTTTTTTAAGGATATTGTTTATTTAATTTTGTTTTAGAATTCATCAAAAAAATTATTGGATCTGCGGATTTGAGGGTTAAAGTCTATAGAATCCTAATATCTCGGAAATTTTCCAACAAGATGAATCCATTTATACATTTAGAAATACAATTAAAAAACAAAAAATTGTAACTACCCTGTATTAACACCATTAATAACTAGCACAACCACAAGTCACTCATGGCTGGTGAACGCACCCTGTGCATTAAATAACCGATGCGGTAAGATGACCCGGTATGAGCTCCAGGTAGGAGAACGCACCCTGTGCATTAAATAACCGATGCGGTAAGATGACCCGGTATGAGCTCTAGGTAGGAAAATACCGCCAAGTAAATAATAGTTGGAGTAAGAATGGTGGCTGGTAAACTTGGGTTTTTTAGACTCAGAGGTGACAATCAACTAGTTATCATAGTAAATTTTAAATATGATTAAGTAAAAGTAAAATAATAAACATGTAAACGGATGTCTTTATAATAGTGAGGAAGTTAGTGGTTGAAATCACAACCATTGATTTATTGGGATGACTAAGAATATTCCAACAATATTTAATCTTGTTCATACAAAATTGATTAAGTAGTAAAAACATATTAAATGTGCCCATTGTCAATAGGTGTACGCCTTTCGGTGTAATTATTTGTATACATTAATAATAATCTTTTTAAAATTTGATCTCTTAAATTTGGGAAGAGGCACTTTTCTTGCATGCAAAATTTTAGAATCAAATCAAACATAAACCAAAAATTCAATTCAAAAAATCTATCTTCATGACCCATATACCTAGGAAATATCTTGTATCCTATTTAAAGTTGAACATTAAAATTCAACGTAGAAGCATATATTGGACAATGAAACCATTTCCATTTGCAATGCACCTAAAATAATTTGTAAACCACATTGAGAATATGCTTGCTTTAATAATGTGTGTATGCCACAACAAATTTGTATCGATTATGCATCAATCAGCTTTGCGTGCACAATTCGCCAACAGTCAAGTCGCCAACACAAAATAATGTTCATGTACGTATATAAAATGGAAAACAGTGCAATATATACGATGATCAGTGATAAATGGATGGTAGGAATATGCGTGATGTATACTTCTAATTTAATAAAGACAACGTTGATACATTTATTTAACGTGGACTGAACAAGCCCACGATAAGTGCCGGCCTCGGCGACCGGAGGAGAATGAGTTGTCTCCAATAGTAAAATACCAATACTAAGGAGGGAGTGAGGAGACGGCGAAGGCTATCCACCATGCAGCAGCCCAATCATTGGGAAGCTGCTGCATGGTGTATTAATTGGGCTTCTGCATGCCCATCCCATGCAGCATACCATGCATCATACAATTCCGGTCTCGATTTTATTTCACGGCGGGTTCACTCACCTCCACTCAAGCGTCCACTCACCTCACTCGCCGTCACCGATCTTGCCAGGGAATTAATGCACCAAAGCATGGGACTCATCTTGCCAGGGAATTAATGCACCAGAGCATGGAACTCGATCGCCCTCGATCTTGATCTGATCCAGGAATTAAGACCGTCGGTGGTTATAGGAGGGCGGATATTCAATGCGTATATTCGTATCAACTCGCTCGTTCATGGATTCCAGCATGGGAGTCGATCCTCGATCTTGCACTGATCCAGGAATTAAGACCGTCGACGGTTATAGGAGGGCGGATATTCAATACGATGGATTCCGATCAGAGCATAAATAATTGCTGAATTCAAATCCAATCCGTATTTTGTGCACAGCGAGTTTGAGAGCCAGTTTGAGAGCCGAGTTGAGTTTGAGAGCCGAGTTTAAATTCTACACAGCAAGTTTGAGAGCCGAGTTTAAATTCTACACAGCAAGTTTGAGAGCCGAGTTCTTTTCTCACGGGTAAGCTTTTCTTTAATATGAATGCAATCATCTTTTGTATGCAGTACAACGTTTATTTGCTTCTTGTTTGCATTGGAAACATTGGTGTGACGATCTTGTTATAAAAATTGTATCAAGATTTCTTTTTTTTCTGAGGCATTTTATCTATGAGATGACATTGTGTTCAATTTGAATGCTACCTTCTG
>ML802617.1:111857-132874 GCA_009831015.1 Picea engelmannii | reverse complement strand
TTTTTTTTTTCCTGATATAAGTGGTAACCCTATACATGTACCACATTATCGCCATGGATTCTTAAAGATGAATTTCCTCTCAATAAATGTACTCGGGTTCCCTTCTGGGAACGCAAAACCCTGCATTTTAAAATCTAGAACCAAGGATGGACCGCTTATGATCTGTTAACTCTATGTTTTTGTTACAAACTCTTCGTAGGTTGATGCATTGTTTAGAATTAATAATAGGGAGAGTTTATTTATAAACCTCCATACTTGCTATGCTAGTTTTGAAAGGAATAGGAATACTATGTAATGGATTCTATTAATACATACAACACTTTCCTTCAACGCGACTTTTGAGATAAACTCCTCTTACTTCGATTGATATTTTGTAGTTTTGTGAAGAGGGTTTTATTTATTTTACAGAGTTATTCTCTAACTAGATAAGGTTGTATTTTCCTCTTAATTTCCAGTTTATCTCATAGTCCACTTTGGAAATTTCAAAGTCCTTAATAGCATTGACATGATGCCTTGATTCTCCCATATCTATAAATGGTCGAAATATTTTCTTCTTTAAGAATGAAACATTTAGATATTCCAAGGTTGTTTAGTATTTTATAATTATACTATTAAACTTTCCAGAAATTGGAATTATGTAATAATAACACAGATTTTCTTAAGTCTTATTTTCTCTAGAATATAAAATTCTAAATAGAAATCATAAAGTAATTATTCAGTTCCTACATCCCACAAGAATTAATACAAATTCCTTCCTGTAACACTCACATATATCTTGTAGTTACATACCAATTATTGCTCCTAATAGGAATCATAAGATACATTCCTACCTGTTTAATATTGCAACATTCATATACTACTCTTTCCTAGTAATCCAAATTTTGCAGTTTTTTCTTTTTCTAAATGTTTCATAACTGTAATTGTTTAGGAATCCATGCTACTATACAAAGCTCATATAATTATACAACATATATCCAGATTCCTTTCTCATAATTAAAATGCATAATTCTATTCTATGTGTAATGAAAATGATCCATTTAACTCATACAAAATTCTTACGTCTATACATAAAACTGATTATGTACATTTATATAATTTTGTATGTACATGCAATTATGTAGTTACCTACAATTTTGTAGCTACATGTAAAAATATATATAACCAACATAAACCAGTATTATTTCTCAATTCTATAGCTGCATAATTAATAAATAAATCCAACCTGAAAACGTGATGCTGGGAAAACAAACGGAACAACCACGTTCCACCCAATCTTAGATACAAAACAACCAATATTACTTGTCCGGATCACCCCCTAGCATGGCCATGACTCCATAAGGGCAAACCGAGCTCAAATTCTTAGCCACTATCTCTTTGTAAAGTTCATAAAAAAATCATTTGCTTAACACCACTTGTGCTCATAACAACAAATTATTGATCTCCACAACATACTAAGCAACGTCCTACCTCACACATATGTTGTATATATCATTTTTCCATTGCCTAGGACTTTCCATTCATTTCTCTCCTTGGGAAATTAACAGCTTTACAAATCACAGCTTTACAAATCCCTGATTTTAAGGGGCTACCAGTGACAGAACTCAACTTCTGACACTTGTAAAAATTAGCTTTGAGTTAACTCAAACACGTTCCCCACTCATGGAGTCATAGTCAACTACTTTTAACCTGGTTGTTCCATTTGTTTTCCAGCTTTTAATTTATTAACAATATGTCTTTTACATGTGTCCATCAAAAAAGGACAGTTGGCAAGTTAAACTCTTGCCCAACAGTCACAAAAATAATAATTACATACTTCCACAAATTCAAATCCGAATTTCCATAAATGAAAATTTATTTTTAAAACAACAATTTTAAAATAAATTGTTTTTTGAATATTTGAGGATGTCACGAAGTGTGGATTGCTTTCCCAAGTTGTGGCAGTATTTTTTCTTTCTTGAGTAGCAACCTCTGTGTTCCATGGTTCTTGTGCATTAACTGAGTCATCTCCACAAGTTTTCTTGCTAGACCATCAAACTCTTCGACCTCCTATTCTTCCTTGGCTGAATCTTGTGAATGGGTGGGTCGTTCCCCAAGAGAACATCCTATTGGTTCTTGTGTAACAGTAGGGGCCTCAAGTTCTGATTTTTCCATCTCCTATGGATTGACATTTGTTTCTTCAAGAGTGCCTCTTGCTAATTCAACAAGAGGCACGGGTTACTGTTTGTATTCATGAGCATATGTTTACTTAAATGTGCTTACTATTGTATAAATGAGAACTTCTAACTCTTCTTTTGTATTGCCAAATTTCTCTGGCTTTTCTATATGTGACTTTTGAGGCTTGAGAGAGTATTCTTGAGGAGTGTTTTCTGCTAGTTTTTGTGAAACAACAAAGGATTCTTCCTCTTGTTCCTCTTTCCTTTGTGTTGGGTCCTCTACCTCTGTTGCAACTTGTTCTTCATAAGGACTCCCCACTGGTTCTTGTGGGTTAGTGGGTGCTTTCACTTCTAACTCTTCTTCATCTGAATATGCTGCCAAGAGAACGATAAGTCCTTCTCCAAGAGTGCCTTGGTCTTGTTCTTATGTGTCATCCAAGGCCTCATCAACTTCCAAGTTGATGTCGTCTATTGGTTCTTTTGTGTCGATGGAGAGTTATACTTCCTCTATTTCTTGATGCTCTTCCTGAGCTTGTTGATTCGTCTCAACAATTATCCTCTTTTTATGTTGATTTGCAGTCGTGTGTCTTGTTCTTCATTTATTTGGAATGGGAGTTTGTCTATTCTTAAACCATCATAGTTTCTTTGTTTGCTGGAGGTTACTTGCACATCGATGTCGTGGTCTACCTTTATCAGAGTTGCAACAAGCTGGCTCCTTTTCCTAGTTGACGTTATGAACTTATTTGGTGGAGGAGTTGTAGTAGGTGGGATCATCGTATCCTCAACACTGTTACCTGGTGGAGGAGTTGCAACATCTATGCTCAATGTATCCATGGTACTATTACCTAGAGGAGGAGTTGCAACCATGGCCCCTTCCAATGTCAGAAGTGTAGGCGTTTCATGTTGGGCTTCCTGAAGTGAAACCACTTCGCTCTCAGTGAGTATAACAGGTGGTCAAATGATGTTGTTCTAGGTGAAACCTTCCTTATGCAATGTGTGTTCCACCAAGAGCTTGATAAGACCATGGTGTGATATGGCCTCCCTGGGGTTCTTTTCCTTTGAACGCGTGTTTTCATCATCTACAGTGTTCTAAATAGGAAGTATGGAATGTTAATTGGTCGGTTGTGTCAGATATTATCAGGCAGTCGGATATGTTGAACATAGACAACTCCATAGCGACCTTCACAGGTGAAATATCATTGAACGAAAATAACCATGTCTTCCCTGGGTGTAGCAGATACCATCATTCAAATCATGTACTCTTCTTCACTAAAGCCTCTCCAGGCTCAAGGATTTTTCTTAGAACTTCAAACTACATGTGAATTTCTTTTGGTGTACCATCTCTTGCTTTTCCTTGGTAAACTGGTGACTTCTGCCAGTGTCTCCTCAGTGACTTCTACCTGAGCACCTGCTACTTTGGAGTGTTCATCTCTGTAATTCAGGGTGAATTCCAGAGTGATCTCATCGTCACATGTAACATACAGTTCCACTGATCACATTTTCATAACACTGTTTATTCTTTGAGGACACTTACGTGAAAGTGATCTAGTTAAAACATGGTACATTGTGATTATATGTTTTGGTTTGAGGTTATGATACGATGAGTATTAAAATTTGATATGATTTATTGATGTATAGCATTGACATGTATTATGATGAGGTTTCATGAGTGTGTAGGAAATGTGGCATGGTGAGGATGTTGATGGCATCGACAGACTTCCTTGGACTCTGGATTGAGTCATGGAGTGGACTATTGTCTTTGGTTATGAGTACTTGATTTATTACACATGTGTTATATGATGATTTCAGTTATGGATTTCAAGTATATGAGTTATTGATGTTATCTTTTTCAATGGATACAGGCATGGTGATGCTTGCTAATCCAACTCACATATGGAGTAAAGGGTTCATACACATATATCAAATGGATGAGGGAGAGGTGTGGCAGTGTCCCTGTCACAACCTACTAACACTCCCGCCGTGACCTGAACTGAAGGTTAACAACTACCTTGTTCTTGAGAGGTTCTTGATGCTGTGAGGGAAGACTGAGACAATCACTCATGAGGATTTCTGAGGGGCGCACAATAAGGAGGTTTCCTTATTCCTCAGTAAGCCCTCAGTCTCACACAAGGTTGACAAGTGGAATATTGACTCCAAACATCAGACAACTTCCAAACTAAGTCAATCGACGAGTGGCACCCTTGGAGCACAGGGATGTGTCTTTAAGGGCATGTCATGTGATTAATTTAATAGGGGATTAAAAGATCTACAAGACCTTAGGAAAAGAAACGAATACTTAGAATTGAGTAAAAGAGAAATTAAATTATATTAAAAATTATAAACTTGAAATATAATTTAATCAAAGTCAAAAATTGTTTTTCCTAATGAAATTTTATAGAAATGGGTCTAAGGGATTTAGACTAATTAAAATTTAGAGTAGGGAGAATAAAATTTTATGACATGTGCACATTGTGTGCATGAAATTAATCAAAGGAATTTTAAATAAAAAGAAATCAATTCATGAGAGAATGGATTGTCAACATAGATTAAATATCCTAAGTCAATCAAACTCTAAATCCAAACTAAGAGAAGAGTCCTAATCAAACTCCAACTGTAAATTAGTTGGGAGACACAATAAAAGAGAATTTGGGGAACTAAGGGACAACTAAGAGAAAATCTACGAACTAATTGGAGATGCGAGGGAAAATGCATAATTATTTTAATTAAAGGATTAAACATGTGCAACTTGGGGAAAGTGTGACACGTGTTGGGGGTGAATAATCTATAATTTAATTATTAAAAATTAGCTAATTGTCCATGAGATGACAAGTGTCAAGGTAAATGTTTTTATAAAAAGAATGGTGAGGAAGAGGGAAAAACACCCTATTGTTGGATGAATGAAATGATGTTGAAATTTCTATTGACTAGTTTACTTGTGTGAGTTGGGTTGCAAGCTTGTGCAAGAGGTGGAAGTCTCTCCTTGCAATGACAATCTTGAGCTAGTTTTTGGATTTGAACTCTGTGTCTGACCCCTTTGTTGCTCGGGGGGCTAAAGGGAAAGAAGAGTACCCCTAGCGTTGGCTGTGAGGTACCGGTGAAGTCCTTGGATTATCAGGCAGAATGGAAGGGGGCGTTGTGCAAGCCTCCAAGTTAAAGATCAACCTCATACATCAATAATCTTCTGGTCACGGTATTGAGGTATTTCGTTATTTTATTATGTATTAGAATGTTAAATTTTGTATATTAATTATGTACGAAAGAATTCCTGGACTATTAATACAATAATTCTATTGGTTATATATAAATCCTTATTTCACTATTGATGGAGAGGAATATAGCTAGCTTGATGTGAGTGATAGATTAGATCATGTATGGAATAAACATGTACAACATTAATTCTTTCAAGAAATGATTTTGATTAGTATTAGAGAAATCGACTTTTAATATCAAGTACTTGCCTACTCTGATAATGACAGATTCTGAATAAATTAGTTGAGACCTCTCGTACAGTCTTCGGCCTCCATTTCAACTCAATAATAACATTTAGGTGCCAATAGATCCGAAATATTGGTGGCATTACTCTATTCTTGTTGTTGTTATGATTTCTTAACACTTGGATTTTTTTTTCATTGAATATATATATAAGGATCGAATATTCTTGGGTAGTGAAGTTGTATATTCCTGTAAAATTCTTTGGTAGATAGATCTTACTTCAAATTGGATAAGTTTTAAGCCTGAGTTCTTACTTCAAATTTGTTTCTTGAAGAAGGAGAGGAAATATTTCTCGGGGTCCGAGGTTGGTTTTCCACAATATTTTACGAACCCTTCTAAACGTCTCAGATGACTAATAAAACCATCTTCAATTTCTTTATTAGGTGAAGTGTATGACCATTCGGGTGTTATTGAGAAATTTCCAGAATGTATTATGTGCATTAATAAATATGTAAAATTGTTGGACCTTTCCATCTTTTAATTTTATGTATTTAAAATTTATTCCCACGTTTGGAAGCGATTACTGAAAATACACACATATATATTGAAATCTTGCCAGTATCCCCACTAAGTTTTTATATTCTTAATAATTTGTTTTATTTTCATACATAGGGTTAAACAATGTCATGTCATTGGATCTAGATCGCTTAGTTTATTTCTCAATTTATACTAGCTCAAATTCAATGAATGTCTTCAGAGTTGGTTGAACTAGTCGTTTGTGGTTCGTCTATCTAAAATGATCTAACCCCGCCATTATTTCAAAACTGGATGCCCTCAAATTTCGCACTGGTAATAAATTTTTGATATATCATAGTTAAATTTTCATTCATTCTTGTGTAATATTGTTCTCACTCGGGTGAGGTTATCCCATACATTATCTAATGAGAGTTGTTCTTTTAAACAACATTTGAAATTTTTGCATGCTCGAAATATCTAGCTATCAATTCGACACGTAAAGAAATTTGGCCAACTACCTCACTTAGGTGCCTTTAATGCCTTCTTAATCGTTGCTCAATGTCTATTACCGTCAATTCTTCCGAAACAAGTAGTTCTATGATGAAGTTTTAACTGTAAGTGTTCTATTATACTATTGATCTATTTCTTGGTAGTAACAAAAATCCTAAAAGATTCCAGAAGCTACCGAATAAGGACAAACTCTATCTCTACCATGATCTTGTTAAAGTTGTGGTCTATCATGCTTTGCAGAGTTTTTACTGTAAGATGAGATGCTTCGATGCTACATTTTAGAACGTTAATTTCTTGCTTGGTATTATCATAATAGGAAAATGAACTTGAAGAAGGGTCATACGACCTTGTTAAAGACCCTAGCGTTGTCTCTTTGTTTGAGGTCTCTTCAATGGTAGTCAAAATTGTAGAAATCAGAGTGATTGAGTAAGACCAGTAATACTGTTCCTTGTGTGATAGGTCGATGGATGCCTTCAACCAAACATTGAGAAAATGGAGACTTATTGAAACCAAATGTTGGTTTTATATGGGCATGTTGATTTCAATGATCCCTTGATAGATAAACCAATTATGAATCTTACCTTATGGTATTACATGCTTCAAATACTGAGTTTATAAGTTATAATGGATGATTGCATGTTGGATTTAATTGGTATGCTAGCAACTAGATCTCTGATTTAAAAAATGTCGATTCATAGTCAAATTTTTTGATTAGTCGATTCAGTTATTAATACACTAGTAATTGAAATTCTGAAGGGCATGTTGTGGCAAAATAAAATGTAAATTAGGGTTTTTGATGATGATACCAACATCATGAATATAAAAGAGGGTGATTATTAGTTTGCATCATGCTTTATTATTTAGTTTATAATTATTCATGGATGACATATTTATTTGACTCAGAAGTAGTATGTATTACATGTGTTTCTTAAATGAATAAAGTTGTTAGATTGGGTTGTTTCATATATACAATGTACAATCAAATACATAAAGAATCTAATCTAGTCAATTTCAGAAATTTTGTCATGAAGAACAACTAGATGAAGGATTTCTCAAGCATTGTATCAAACTAATTAATGATTATTGATTTAATGTGAATTCATTTGTTGAAACTTTGTATCAAACTAATTAATGATTATTGATTTAATGTGAATTCATTTGTTGAAACTTTAAAATGTTATTGAACACTATAAAAATGTTATATGCTTTTTTTTCTCTCTTATTATTTTGTTGACCAGTTAGGTGATTATTACATATGCTTGTATTTTCGATTGATACTAATAACTATATTAGTTAAATTATAACCTATTTATTATAATTATTGATTAGAACGCTAAACGGATAAAAGAAAATAGTAATGATCATTGGATTATGTTTACAAATTGTTTTATGGAATAAATAAACAAATGTGCAAGTTACGCAACCCAAGGTAAAGTAGAATAAATGATTTTACCCTTTATGTTATTAATAAAATCTTAGAATTAGTGTCACACCTTGAAAAAAAATTATTAAAAAATTCTATTTTTTCGTGGGAGATATTTTATAATTACATTTATATAATATTACAACAAGTTGACTCAATCGTAAGATTAATTATGATTATCTAATTAATGTGTTACACTTTACATCTCTAGAAAGAGGTTGAATGATTTACTAAATCCTTGGAAGTGCAATTTACTCTTGCACAACTTATTGAATTCATGGATAGTAATAGTGCTCTAGTTGCGAAACTGTTAAAGGTCGAAAGTTGATAGCATCTTACTAATGTTGTGTTGTATCCTAGATAGATCTTGTTGAGTGTCAGTCCATGTAGTTTCTTGAAGAGATAGATTAGTGTAGTGCATAAACAATTTATTTATTTAATAAATGTTGATGGTCTTTTTCATGGTTATATGCAATTGTAAAGTTACAGATGTTGTCAATTAATTATCTGACTATTTGGTAATTTCTTACTTAATTTAGAAAAAAAAATCACATTTTTGGTTGTTACTTTTGTTGATCAGCTTAAGAGGGTCATTACATCATATCCATGTATGCATAACACATATTCTATCCAACCAGTTTGTTCTAGGATTTGTTTGACATTGTCATAGTCGTCAATTAACAATGGTTTGGTAGGCTCCCTGCGTATCAATGACCCTCCCATGGTTTCTTCTTCCAACTAACTCTAATTGCTTGTGTTTGCAAGGGAGATGTCTGTTAATTAGGAAGATAAATTTGAATTGCAGCAATAATGGTGGTGGGTATGAAAGTGCAGATAGTGGATATAGCAATGATGGTGTAAAGTGGCAGTTATGGAAGAATGATAATAGACACATGCCATTAAAACTATTCATTGAAAAATCTTATTGGAACTTGTACCTATCACTTCTTACCGTGAGTGGCTATACGATTATGGTGTTGATGGCGTTGCAACAACAAAATATGGAGTCACATCAATGGTCTTAATCGGAATGTCAACATCGATATTGCTAATTTTGTCGACCAGAAGTGTAGAAATCTCAAGAATACTTGGGAATAGATCCACATGATTATGTTCTAGTTACATACATATTATAATTTTCCTGGCTACGGGAAGTAATGTCCTTGATACCTATTGCTCTTGTTATTGGAACACTTGTTTACATAAATCACAGAGCTCTAAGGGAATCTAGTCTAGGGGGAGGTGGCAAATCATGTAACATATTCAGTGTTGGGAAAGCTCATGTTTCAAAACTAGATAAGAATTCAAAGGATAAGGCGTTATTCAAAGGTGTCACTGGGTGTGAAGAAACAAAGCAAGAAATTATGGAGTTTGTTCACTTCTTGAAAAATCCAAAAAAAGTAACAAGAATTAGGTGCCAATATCCCTAAAGGGGCACTCTTAATAGGTCCTCCTAGCACGAGTAAAACACTTCTTGAAAATGTTGTCGCTGGCAAATGTTTAGTCCCCTTTCTTTCAATACATGGTTCTGATTTTATGGAAATGTTTGTTGGTGTTGGGCCTTCTCAAGTAAGATATTTGTTTACTCAAGCAAGATGATATTTACCTAGTATCATCTTTATTGATGAAATAGGTGCAAGAGGTCATGGCATGATTGGAGGAAATGTTGAAAGGGAGAGCACACTTAATGAGTTACTTTTAGAGATGGATGGATTTGGAACAAAAACTGGGGTAATTGAAGAATATATTCATAACAAAAATATTCATATTTTCAAAGAGGGTGGACAACATGTAGACTTGAGGTGTCAAGAGCCCCAAAATCCTCTTCAACTTAATTCTATCTTGGTTATTGGTTCCAGATTTGGGAGTAGATTTGGAGGAAGTTGTTGAAAAACTAGTTCCATGATTGAAGGCATTATTTATTCAACATTCATAGGATATAATCAATGGTTGAAGACATTAACTAAGGGGGTTTTTGGTAGAAAGATTGCATTCTTTGTTGTAAAACATGTATGGTTGTTGTATATCTTTTCAGTCGGCTAGATTAATGTATTGGATTCATCGCTCAATAATAATTGGAGCCATGTCTTCTCTTCTTTTTCTTTTTTAAGCTTCTTATTATGACATCAATGTTCATTTCTATTTTGCAGTAAAATCATTATTAGGGTTAAAGAAGTAACAATTTGGTACAACTTCCACTGTTAAAATTATAAAATAATCATTTGAGACAAATAATTTCCTATGTCTTACTGTGAGTAAGAAAATACCTTTTTTTTAACATGTTTTGCTGGATCATAACCCTGATATATTGTCTTATATGCATTCACTGTCCTTTTGTTGGATTCATCATTGTCAATGCCCAATAAATGGTCATTTCTTCATCTCATATTTATAGAGATTGCATTCACCCTCTATATTGTTGAGATTCAATTGTCTTCTCTTTTCTTCAATATTTCATAATTAATTTTTAGTGCTCCAATTCATAGAGACTCCATGCTCAATGGATTAAGCCTATGATTTGAGAATTTTATGACCTTTATTTCAGTCTGTTGTCCTATATCTTAAACCTTTTTTATCTTTTATTTATCATATTAAATCTGGCCACTGTACTTTTATGTTCAAGTGTTGGTTGGTGAGAGTGAGTAGAAACTATTTCGAAATCATATGAGGGAGCCCCTTATGGATGGAAGGGCCATCTTCCAGTCCAAAGCTTGGTTGAAAATGTGGCAGGAATTTCTCTTTTGCAGTCAAGAGAAATCTCTAGTAACAGTAGACATCAAACTACTGAAAAAATATCTTTTCAATTTGAAAGAAGAGACTAGAATAAAGCCACGAAGAATGCCACCTCACCTATGGAAGTTAGAATATAATAGAAAACATCAAGATACGCAATTAGTCTATGTATCATATATATATTAATGTTTTATAATTTTAATTTGTATTTAATTATGTTTACTGTATCTAACAATTATTGTAGTAATCTCATTTATTCTTCATAAATGTTGTCAAGGCATTAATGGGCTTCCACGAGGAATGGAAAGTTACCCTGTACAATTCAGTAGGTTTCCGTACTATGAGCACCTACAAATAACTATTTTTTTTGATACAATGCATATCGAGAAGAATGTAACAATAACATTATGTAGAATCTTAGATGGAAGGAAAGATAAAGAAAAAATTGTAGTGACATTTAAGAAACCAATCATGCAATGGAAAATGTGATTCATTCAAATAACAATGGACATCGAGATAGTCTTCCATGGTTATTTATAGAGAAACAAAGCAATGTTATAAAAGAGGTCATTAGGAAAATTAAATTTCCCATGGGATTTGCTTCAAACATAAATAATATCTTAACACATAAAGGTGAATTTGGTAGAGTAAAAACTCATGAATGACATACCCTCATTAAGGTAATTATTTTGTTATATTTCTATCTTGGTATACATAGTTTTGGTATTTTTTTTGTTTACTTTTTTGTTACAGTATGTTCTACCTCTAATGTTTATAATGATTCATTTTTTATTACAGTATGTTCTACCTCTATCTCTTTTATACAACTCTAACACCGACATAAAACAAGTCATATATTATCTTGTCAAATACATGAGGTAAGCAACGATTTCTATGAAAAATATTTATTGCAGAACTTGTTGACGTGTGTTTTACTTTCAATGTGTATACTTAAACCTATGATTTTCTTGCATCATGTGTAGATGGTGGTCATCTAAAGAAGTCCATAAACAAGATATAAAGTATTGGAGGAGATAAATTCCTTGGTTAATGTGTGAAATTCAAAAGTACCTACCTTCAACATTTTTCAATGCGCAAGAACACTACCTCATACACCAATTTGAGCAGATTGAAATGTGTGGATTTTTACACACAAGATAAATGTGGATGGTGGATAGGCATTTGAAATCATTCAAGGATTTTTTTAAACAAAGAGAAAATCCTAAGGGTTCTATGGTGGAGGGATATATGGTATATCAATCCTTGGTGTATATTAGTCAGTATCTTCCTAAATTAGTAGCAAATATGAATGTGCCTCTCATTTGGGATGTCAATTCCATCAACAAATTTGAAGGTGGGCGGGGGGGAGGGGGGGGGGGGGGGGGTCCTATTGGGTAAAGGTAGAACGATGAAAGTGAAAGGCAATTGTATGGTAGAGATCTATGATACTTTTGACTATTCATGTTTATATATATCGTACATATTTAATTTGTATTCTTCCATAAATTATTAAGCTTTTCCATGGTACCTAATTATTGATGAATTGTCAATTTTTCATATAGTTGGTCGAGAGTGGGATGCACTACATTTATACATTACAAACAATCTTGATTGGATGAAGGTATGGATAGAATGATGTATACAATGTAATGGTAGGTTATCATGGGAATGAGTGGCTACATTGGTTAAAGAGGCTCATCGTAATCAAGATACCAATCTTACACAGAGGGAAATTGATTTAACATATGGTTTAAATGACAAACAGGAAAGCATGTTCACCCACATTTTTTTACTTATTTTCCATTGTATTATAGTATGTAGTCTATTGTTTTCTTAAAATATTTACTAAGTCTAAATATGATTAGTTGACAATGCATTTTTTACGTATCGGGCATATTGCAGTTGAAATACTATAAGGCTATGTGGTGCAATGGCCGTAAATTTCACATTAAAAAATTGGATGAAAAGAAGAAAACATTTGATTGTGGTATAACTGCAGTATTTCAGGTCACTAATGTTTCCTCTAGAAGTGATAGGCATCCAGAGGTATCTGAAAATGGAAATACTATGGGTATTTGGGTGATATACTTGATTGTAACTTTAAATCTTTTAAATTAGTCACATTAGAGGTCAAATGGTACATGTTATGAATGAATGAAAGTTATCCTAAAAGAACTATTATTGAGCATTCTAATGAATTTACCATGGTTAATACCATGACAATTGAACCAGGTACCGAGCCTTATGTTCTTCAAAGCAAATATGATCAGGTCTTTTACTCAAATGTCCCAGGTAAAGCAGATTGGTCATACCTCATTAGATATGGTCCAAGAGGAAGGAATGTAAATTATAATGTAGCAGAAGAATATCATGCATAGGAGAAAATAGATGTGTTAGACGAAGAAGATGAAGAAGTTGAGCTAGATGTAGATGGAAATATTCTCGATGATCATATCGATGATGAAATTATTGAAAATTACACTCATGATGATGTTGTTATTCCCAATCCTTTCAACATAAATTATGAATCTGATGATATAGGTGTGGAGTTTGACAAAGAAGAAGATCAATGATATTGATTTGTTGAAATGAAGGTCGAGGTATGTGATTATATATTTTCTATAATGTATTCTCTTTAAAGTATTTTCTTATATGGGTTAATTATGTGTTGTTAATTTTTATGTCATTTAACCCTCCACCTAGTAACCTTGGTAAATTTCTATCCATCCACCCTCATCAACCATAGGAACCATGTGAATGCTCCAAAACCACTACCCAGGCCCTAAATGGAATCTTTGAGATGCAAGTATCATATGGCAGTGATTACAAGATTTAACACAAAAAACATTTTTTGGTGGACATGGTTTAGGGTTAGGGGTGAAGACTTAGGGAGTTAGGGGTTAGGGGCTTTAGTGGATAGGGGGTTAGGGGGGTTTAAGGGTTAAGGGTTTTATATATAAATATATAACACATATTATATATGAATTTAAATATAAATTATGTTACTAAAAAAAAAAAAAAAAAAAACGTTATGTAGGCACCAAACCCCCTACCAAATAAACACACTCTAAACCCACTAGATAATGCATTGATCTACCCCACTTTCTAGTAAGGATATTGCACAGAGGATCAACCCACTGAAATTTTCATTGGATCAACCCAACATGCCAATATAGAGAGTGCATAGAGGAGAAACCCACTAACATTTGCATTGGATCGATCCCACCAGCCAATAAGGAGAGTGTGTAGAGGAGAATACCCATACAAGGAGAGACCAACATCACCTGTGGGTCCAAGGAGGTATTGAACCCACAATGTCTTCGGTATGTAGACTCGTTGTTGATGTAGATGGAGAATGTAGTTCTCGTAGTTGTTTGTTCAATATTAAATGGTTTACAATGGCTCTGTTTTAGTTCCATTCACTTCAATTTTTCCCTACCATTCACTCCTTAGTTTAGGTTCGATACCATGTATACACATCTCTTTGCCATATTTTTTTACTCACAATAGATACAAAACAAGAGTTTTAAATTTTTTTGGGGGAATGAGTATCTTTTCAAAGAAGATGGTTTTCTATTATGTGTGTGACCCACTAGTGGTATACATTGTTTTGTTTTCTCCATATAAAGAAAAAATTGAGGCATGTCTTGGTCCCTTGTTCCCTGGATAGAATTGATGAAGAAGAAATGGAAAATTTATTTAATTCCCTACAAATGGAATAGAAGAAATCCTTTCTTACAGGGTTATTACCAAAAAATAATGATATACCAAACCTAAAGTTTCCATCATGTTGTAACATTGTATTTTTGAGGTAAATTTTTTTGAAAAGTGTTGATAGTAGAATATCTTGCAAAAGGTTTTGGTATAAATCAAAAGGCAGGATGAAATTATCTTAAAATGTTAACATGGAATTTCAACTTCAATTTTTTTAGCGAGATGATCTACGGGTATAATTTCACGGTCCTTTAAATTGATAGTTGAGATTATTTCGCGTTTGAAATGAAAATTTAATAGACAAGATTGATCCATTCATATAGATCCAAGATCGATAGTCTCAGTTTATTTTGGTCAGTGAAAGGGCACATTGGATAATATGGGGTCGGGGGCCTATATTCTAAACAATGATATTAACCGGAGACAACGTGTCAAAACCTCATTTATTTCGGTACCCAGGGGTGGTATCATGAAACCACTTTAGATCTTCCTTGAAATGCATGAATGGATGACAAGTGGCACGGTGAAGTAAGCACAATATAGTGAAGTCAACATGCAAGCTCAACAAAGGAACAAGGATTGACCATCGAAAAGAACGCATGTTGTTGACATGGATTGCACACCTATTCCATTGATTCAGAGTTTCACATCTGTTAAATCATTCAAATGCCACTATATCTGCTTCACCCAGTTTCATGCCTAAATTTCTGAAAGAAAGTGATAACCCTCTGCCCACTTGGGAAAATATTCCCACAAGCAATATTGGCATATCAAATTTTAACTCCAAATCACATTAAATCTTTGGTAATTGGTTAATCCCCAATACATGAATGTATTTGGAAATAAATCTATGTTTGTAGTTCATTTTAAATGATTATGACTTATCGTGTAAATGTGGCATTTACAAGTGGTATGGCTAATAAAGTTAAGGGAAGGCAACCCAAGATAGAGGATCTAGAAGACAAAGAATATGATGAGGAGGAAACCCTCAATTCAACTTTCTTCTCAGATACCACTTACAATAGAGGGTTGAAGGGATGCAATAGAGGATCAACATAAAACAAAAATTCATAAATTTCTAGAAGAATATTTTCCATTTTTCCATTTATATGAAATTTCACCTTCATGTGGTTGGCCCAATTCATTAGAGAATAAATTATTCTTGAAACCAAGAGACACTCATTCAGGTATTCCACTTTAGTCTTTCTAGAGTCTCGTACATGTTGATATGTCTGTTTATTTATTTAATTATTATTCAATCATATAACCTTAAATTATTCTATGGTGATTTTTATTGGTCTTCACATTGTAAATGCAACTAACAATTGTCCTATGTGTGATGTGGTTGTACAAGTTACTGCCTCATCGAGCATATGGACGCATGTAGTTAGTACTCATTTTTCCATTTTAGTTAGTGTGTGTGCACAATTGCCAAAGATTCATGTTGATACTATTGATGTCATTCCCTGGTAGTTTTCTTTGATGATAAATTATGTATATTCAATATCAGAAAATAACTTTATTTTTAACCTATGTTCATGACTATGGTCATGTGCCTTGCTAATTCCTGTTGATGTGTAATATTGTTCAGAATCTTGGAAATAACAAGATTGTTCAAGCACAGTAAGTTGAACAGTTTTCTAATTCATGATCACAATCTACATTTGCTTATAGATGTAGATATATAGGATCTATGATGTCATATTTTTTCTATTTATGGTTTGAGAATAACTTCAAGTAACTTTTGAAGCAATTCAAAGTTATAAATGTAATTGTATGCATATTTGTTGATGCATTTAATCCCAAACCAAAGTATATTTTAATTGTTTACTAAATTATTGGCACAAATCACCCTAGTATACAGTCTTTAGGTTTTATAACATATCCATAGTCCTATAACCTGTAACTTGTAAATTACCAAGACCATACATGGAGTTTTCTTCCTAGGGCGTGCATTTTTCATCATGCCTTGGTCTCATGCATTTACAAGGCACTCTTTAGCCTTTATGCAGAACATAGGGTTTTTGACTTCAAAATTCACAAATAAAGGTATAAACATATGTAAAATGATAAAATACAAACTCCACAACTTGAACCACTCAATTTGGAGGTCATATGAGTCTTAGGCATGCATCTTATAGTAAGATGGTTTTACCCTCCTTTTTACAAAAAGTCTTGAATCTTGGTTCAAGGTAGAAATTCTTATTCATTTCAAAATGCACTCTGCCTGATATATATAGATTTATAATGTTATTAAATTCACCCCAAAACTTAGATCACTAAAATTGGAGCTATATAGAAGCATGGGCATGCATTTCCATTAGGTCACTTTCTATTGTTTTGGTCTCTAAATTTACTAAGCATGTTTTGTCTCTTTTACACAACAACCGTTTTTATGTCTGCAATTGAAAATATAAATATGTAACAAAGTGTAAAATCACACACCCTCAGAAACTTGAATCACTTAAATTGCAAGTGTGTTAACACTTGTGCATGCATTTTTGTCAAGCCTGGTGTGCATTTTGCACAAGGGAAAAAATTACAATTTAAAAGAAAAACATGTACTTCTTAAGTGTGAGTGTGCATTTTTAGATGTGGAGGCTCTAAAATACTTGAATTAAGGTTTTATGCAACAATAGAAACCCTAATCCTAATCATCTATATCATTAGATATTGAAAACATTGTTATCTACATCTGACTCAACTTCTTTGACTTATTAGTCTAACACATCTACGTGCTCCTTGTGTTCAATGCATAATACGCATGAATTTCAGTTTACAAGATCAATTTGAATTTTTTTTTTGGAATATTCAACGATACTAAGAGGGGAGGGGGTGAATCAATATTGGACAAATTTTAACCACTTTTTCTTTTTACCATCTTAACTAGTTCACTTTTTCTTTTTACCATCTTAACTAGTCATCAATGCCCATGTTCCTCATCACAAATACAATGGAAAATTCCCCTCTCATCGCTTCTCTAACATTCAATGCCCTGAGTGCGTCGACGCTCCAAAGGACTATTCCCATCCTCCGTCTCAATTCCGACGGTATTTTTCGGCCATAGCATTGCAACATTGATGGAGTTTTCCCTCCATACCACTTCCACTTCAAGGAATTGTGTCATCACTATCGTCGTTGCTCTGATGGCGTCTACTCACCATAACATCACAAGTTTGACGACATGCGAATCGGTTCTACGACGAGATTTCTGTGCCATTACGTTGCACGACTGATGGATGCTTGGCAGATGAAAATTTTCCAAAAACAAATGCCATGTGGCAGTTGTTTGCGTCGAACACATGATAGATATATATGATCGTCATCGTCGTGACATTATTTTACGACAAAAGTTTGGCGCATTAAATATCTCTGTAGCTACCACATGGAAACTTTATAGGTCAAACTTATGATGGATGGTTATGTTCGTCTCTTGTGTGACAAAATGACTTCGATGAACATTCTAAATCCAATTCCTCAGAAGTCTGAAAAATATTCGTCGGAACGTTGTTAGGACGACGTCAGAAATTGGGCCAAATGTCATAGTGGGAGGATAGAGAGCCAATAGATGCATTGTACTAGAGACTAATGAAATCAAAACTTGAGCCCCATTTGAAGCTGATTTTCCAATTTGGGTTTTAGGCTGAAATTTTGAGTTCATTATGATTGATGGTTGTGTTTATTGTTGTGAGAATATTTCATATGTGTTGATGCTACTCTTTCTCATTTAAAATTGATGTTTGGTTATGTAATATGGTGTGAGAGTTCATTTCCTTTGTGCAAGTGAAGTAGACTAACAACTCCAGAATGTCCACTATTCAATTCCCTTCCAAGTCTGAGATCTATAGTTATTCAAATTTGGTCATTGCAAATTATTAGTTGGGTTTCCATTCTCAGCGCTCAATTTTAAAAATTCACATTTTATGATTGACTACTCTCTTCCCTAGGATATTTTCTCTTTGCTTAGAGTCGTATGATCTCACTCTCTGAGCGATTTATCATTGCCTAGGAACATTCTTCATCCATTTCACTGCAATTCTATTTCCTAGGGTGAATTGATCCTCCCTAGGTTGTTTCCTCTCACTGACATGGTTGTACAACGTCCCTACAAGTCATACTCTGCGTGAGTTGTCTCTTACTCCCTGGGCCATTTTCTCACTCATTGAGTTGACTTCCCTTATGTTGGATTCCTTAATCATCAGCCGAGTCGATTTTCTTGAGTGTTGGGTAGAGTATGCGAAAGATAGAGTACAACCCATAACTTCAACTCAAAGATTTGATTGGCATATGGGATAGCAAGCTATTTAGAGTTAGAGACTTGATATTAGTTGAATCATTGATTAGAGAGAATTTCCATTGCATTGTCATATAGGCCCTTGTGTTCAGGGTACATAGAGAAAGAAGCCATACAATCAATCCAGACCAGAGGCTACATTGAAAGAAAGAACTCATATAACATTGGTATTTGGTCACTAGATTAAGAGTATTTGAAGAGCATTGCTTGTTATTGACTAGATTGACATGATGTTTCCAGTTGGTTGTTATGTGCATGTTAAAACCAAGAGAAGGCTTTACATATGCATGTTACAACCACCAAGAGAAGGCTTTACATCTAGGAAAACAAGAAAGATCCTTGTACAATCCGTGGTAAATGGATGGTAGTATTGAACTTGTAATTTTGAAAATTAAAACAAAGTTTTAATGATTATCTACTAATCAACTAAGTAAACAATTATATGGATGGTATATAAGTCTAATTTAATAAAGTGACCAGGATCATAATTTTTTTTTTTTTAACGTGGACTAAAAGAAAGACTGAACGGGACGACTGAAAGATATTGAGTTGTCTCCAACATTAAAATGCGAGGAGCTTGTGAGGAAATTAGCCCCCTACACCACCTTTTCCCTTGAACTACATTACTCCACATCCGAAAATTGGTTAGGAACGCATCCAGAATTTCCCCTTGAACCCCTTTACTCCACACCATAAACATAAATTAATTATTCATTGTATAATTATTAGTCCCTGCCTCCGGCTAAGGGACTATAGCAATCACCTCGATGGTTTATGGGTATTAAAGGGTGCAATCTGCAACAATAATTGGTGCAATTTGTGTGTTTATTTACATAGTTTCATAAAGTTTTTTGAAAACTCACTATTAAATTTATTTATCTTTAAAAACAAATCATTTAAATTCCTACCTCCGGCTAAGGGACTATAGCAATCACCTTGATGGTTTATGGGTATTAAAGGGTGTGAACTGCGACAATAATTGGTGCAATTTGTGTGTTTATTTATATAGTTTCATAAAGTTTTTTGAAAACTCACTATTAAATTTATTTATCTTTAAAAAAAAATCATTTAAATAAAATTTCTTATTGGTCCAATGCTTCTTGATGGGACATTAATACCGCGGTGCAAGTTATTTCTTTTCCTCAATTGTGAGAGTCCACAAATAAGTTTTTTTAATGTGTGGACACCTCCTAACATGCTGCTCATCTCTGGCCACCTCCTAAGCCACCGCCTCAATTGCCTCCACCTTAAACGCGTGCTTCCCTGCAATATAAAGACAAATATACCAGACCAGAGGGGATTCCTAAGGAGTCCGATAATTTTCTTGTTGTACGAGGCTGAGGAAGAGTTGCAGCTAAGTCTCTTCATTCAAGTAGGAACACCCAACCAAGCATAGTAGGTGGGCAGATTGAAGCACATCCACTGCATAAAAGATCTCGTCTGTGTCCTCAGGTATTACTTCTCCACTGCATAAAAGATCTCGTCTTTGTCCTCCTGTATTACTGCAGACATCTCCATATTCCACTTGCATTATTTCATATCCTTCTCAAATGTTCTTGACTCCGTTAGGTGCTAATTTAACAGACAAACTCACAAAATCAAATTCTAAACCACGTTTAGATATGGGAATTAGACTTAAATTATACACAGAGAGGCAAATGGAGCAGAGCACAGAAGGCTCGCTCACTCAAAGGAATGGTGAAAACCAATTCAATTATCAAATGGAATCAAGGTACAATATATAGTTGAGATAGTCACAACAAACCAAATCCTAGATCCATGAAGTGTGGATCTCAAACCTCTCTATGCTAAATATAAACTGAACACATCAACCCAATCCCTAGCAATCTGCATATCATTTCTACACTATTCCAACATACCCCCTTAATGTAGAAATGGATTTTCTACAACACCTAATTTATGCCTAAGGACCTCAAAGTGAATCTTGCCAACAGGTTTTGTAAATATGTCAACAACATTATCACTTGAGTTACAATACATAAGTTCAATTTCCTTAGACTCAATCTTTTCTCTAACAAAGTGATGTTGCAGCTCAATTTGTTTTGTCCTTGCATGATAAACTGGGTTGTGTGCCAGCGTGACTGCACTTTGATTGTCACAATGTACTTTTGTGGGTTCTGTTTGCTTTTCTCCAACATCTTCTAGAATTCTCCTCAACCAGACAACTTCACATGTTGCACTAGCCATGGCTTTGTATTCTGCTTCTGTGGATGATAGAGAA
>ML802617.1:80281-98977 GCA_009831015.1 Picea engelmannii | reverse complement strand
CATATTTTTGTAGTGGGTTTTAATGGAAACATATTTTAAAGTTTTTCATTTGCAAAGTTGTTAAGAAGTGGTGGTAGGGAAGGTTTGTGAGGAAATCGATCTCCAATATGCTAAATCATCATTGTTGTATCGATGTGCTTATTACAACAATGCATTGATGCTCTATGACACATGTACACTGGATGGGAAACACAAAAGACACATTCTATGTACAACAATGTGCTTAGTGGACTATAATACACCATCAAGGGATAATAGGTTGAATGCTGTGTAGAATTTTGTATGATGCACTATAAACTTTGTTTCACATCACTTAAAGCACATTGGTTCCAATGTCCACAATCTGGAGGATCGATTGATGGCCCATAACCAAGGAATGGAATTAATTCTAAGTGGGACAATAGATCTTATTTTATAAATGAACAAGATAAATTGTCAAGGTTTACAACTTTATTGAGTGTTCAACAACTACCTTCTTTGGTTACAAGGCTCCTAAGGTAAGTAAGATGATTGGGAGAGTTATATGGTTTTAACTTTTCAACTTCAGGTTTTGGACAAGATTTCCAACTATGTGAGTAATTTGGTAATTTGGACTTTAAGAAAAGAGCATGCGTTAATTCACTTTGAAGATGAACAAACAATAAATTTCAACCATTAAACGAAATCAAATATGTGGATTCCTAAAGTTACATTTTGAAGATTTATTGGCACAGGGGCAGACCCAGGGTTGAATGCTTCAACAACGCACCAACAAAACCCTAACTACCGACCCTTTCGGCAACACCTGCGAAGAAAATGAAGTCTCACCTGAGGTAGAGGTAGGGGTGGTTGAAGGACTCTAGTGTCTGGAACCTTAGCTGGGACACAGATCTGTGATTACAACACCTTAACAGAGCACTTAGTGGTTGTCATTCATTATTACTTAGCCTTTGTCTACAACGCAACACAGTATTTAGCAAAAGTCAACACATTCAAGCACTAAGCACATCAACATAGATCAAATATAGCATCTTATTCACATCATTAGGCACTAAGCTATCATATTTATCTAAGCATACATCATTGCAATAAGCATTAATCATATGAACCATAAAAAAAACATAATGCAAAAAGCAACCACAACACAGGATATACGTGGTTCACCTCCAGCCTGGGGCTACGTCCACCAACTCTGCTTCTGTTTATTGTCTTCTGTCAATCATCTAGATGCATAGAGCATCAAACCCACTCCGCTTTCGATACGATATTTGCACGCACTCCGCAAGATCCTCCTTCCCTGAGCTAGGTTACAACACAAAGCCTTTACACAATCTCTTACAATCACTTGCACTTAGCCTTGCAAGCCTCACATAGTATGCACAAAGCATCTACAACTATCACTTACACTTTGCACATTGGCCTTCACTTTCCCTTAGCACCTTTTCCTTATTACCTTTTTCACCCCTACTTATATCGCCTAGCTTTCTATTTATACATTACAAAATGGTCTTAAACATGGGTAAACCCATGGGTCGACATCCCCATACCCGTTACATAAGCCCAAAACCAAAAATTCCCTAAAAGGGGTTGATATCCTGCGATCTCCGCTTTGATTTGCGCTCCTCCTTCGATAGCCTATTGAAGTCCCAAAATAGGTCAAACCTGACCAAGGATCTCCAAAACCTTGTCAAGGGCCAACAGACCCCCAACACTCACCTGTGACTCGTCCTGAGTCACTCTAATCTGGCTAGCTCTACCTCAAAAGCCTCAAGCCTGGCTCGAGTTGCTTCAACTTGCTGCTTCGCCAAGGCCTCCTGCTCGACGAACTCTTGAACAACTGCCTCATTCACAGTTCCCTCTAAGCGTTGTTCTACTGAAGTGACTACTTGTTCCATCTCTGCTCCTCGGCCTTCAATCTCCTAAAATAGTTGGCAAGCTTCGTCCTGGACTGGTTGGAGCCTCTGAGTCACTTCCATGACTTTGCTCTGTATGGTGTGGACCTACTGTTGAGCAGTGTGTTGTTCCTGGGATCTTTTCATTCTTTCAACTGCTGACAGGAGATTCAATTGTGCCTGTACTGTCGCCGCTTGTTGCTTTGCCTCTTGGAGTTGTCACTCCAGTGTCTTCAGTTCAGGGTCCTCAGTAAGTTGCTCATAATTCTGCGCACTTATATTGCTAAGTTTTTGACATTCCAAAGCTAATGCTGTGAAATTCTCAACTTCGCTCCAAGCAATGGCTTCTCTTTGGTCTCGTATGTCCTGTGGAGTACTTGGTACTGTTTGTAGCTCTAGATATGTTATTCTCTGTTGAAGTTGTTGGATGGCTTCAACAAGCGGGGCTACTTGATTGTCCACTGGGTCTTCCTCCTTTTTATCTAAGCCCATCACAGAGCGAAGTGCTATGCTAACTGCTTCTTTTACTCCAAACTTCTCCGCGAGCAGCTATTCTTTCTCATGTTGGATCTACGCTTTCTCCTCTTCGAACTTTTCTTGGAGGTCGTTCTTCTCCTGCTGCGCAACTCGACATTTCTCTATCACTTCCTCTTGTGCTTGCTTTAGGGCCACTATGGAATGTTCTATTTCTTCCTATGCGCGACAAAGGCGAGCTTCAGTCGCATCGACTAGTCTACGGAGTTGGGTAGGCTCATCTCCTAACTCTATTTCTTCTGGTGGCAGGGTCATAATGGACACTACACGGCTGGAGTGAAGGGCATGTTGTACCCCTCGCAGTTCTGCTTCAATTTTTTCATACAGGGTCTCTTTCCTAGCTTCATTTCTCTGTAAAATATCTTCCGAGGTGCCTGATATAGCTATGATGATGAAGTCGAAGTCATCAAGCGTGAGCACAATCTGTAGCTTGGTCTTACTAGCTTTCGAATTCTTTCGCGATGCGGGTTTCATGGGATAAACCTTTCTTTTGTTAGATGGCTCTGCGTCATCAGGGGGATTATGTGGCATTGTTACTTCGCCTTACTTCTGTTGATATTCTTTTCCATTGTACTCTGCTTTGTCTACTTCGTCATCACCTCCTCCTCCAGGTGATTTTGAAGCAGTTTCTTCTGATGCACTACTCAGTTGTTGGACCTCTTCTGTCTTCTTTCTTCTACTAGTTCCAGGTGTATCATTCCCTTCACGAGTGACCACCAGGCTTCCGATTAGTTCAGGATCAAATAATTATGTGAGGTCAACAGGGATAAGGAGCTCTGCAGGCCATTCCTTACTTATTTATTCTAGGTCCTCCTCTGTGAGTTTGTAATAACTCTGTAGTACTTCTTTGTGTTTTATCCGCACACAGTGATGTAGATAAAATGTCTGTCTACGTGGAACTTCACAAATGACCTGAACCTGTGCAGGGTGTTCGGCGTTATATGAGGGATAGCCTCAATAGCCCTCTTTAACTGCAGGTAGTAGGTGTGGAACACCGCGTTTGACTGCCATTGTTTTCCCATATCGCTCGAATACCAGAGTGAAGTGAACTTCGCGACTAAGGGTTTAGATGGCTCTAGTTCAGAGAAGGTCGTACCTTCCGGCATTTCCCAAGCTATGAATGCGATGAGGATCATTAGCCAACTAAAATTGAACTCATAGCTCTGATCCTGAGCTTCACGACAGTCTTGGTCTAACTAGTTCACTAAGTACTTTGCCCAGTTCATCTATAGCCCCTCCACACATTTTCCTGCGAGGTCAACAACAAACCCTGTGACCTGTGTGGGTCTGTTCTTCCGAACTATCTTACCAACAATCAACTGGCAAGCACTGCGCACTGCGCCATTCTGGATGGAGGCTAGCTTGTAGCCTTGCTTCCCCTTATCCACATCATCGTATGTATCTTTAATATTCTGTGCTAGGGCACGATTTGCAGCCTTCAATAGGTAAAAGTCTTGCGTGTTTGGTCCCTGCATGCTCAATTCGGTGATACGATGGATCAGTGCCGAGTCGACGGTGATGCGTATGTCTAGACATAGGTAGCCGCCATGGAATCTCGACAGAAGGAGCTTAACGCACGCGCTAACCTCCCGGTGCCTTCCAAAGTGGGGTATTTTCATTACGTTCATAATAATGGATTGCGCGAGGTCCATAGTCAATGGTCGGGGGATTATCCTCGACTTCTTCCCCTTCATCCTAGTCAAATACCTATAAGGAGAGAGCATGCTGAAGTTCTCACGATCCCCTAGGTTAGAGTCGCTGATCTTTAGTGTCATGATCTTATCCGGCTGAGGCTTGCCTGTGCGTATCCCCTTCGAGAGGTACGCAGTAACCAAGGTGTAGTCGAAGTCCCTGGGGACACTGTCACGATTCACTACACCGACCAAAGGTGGGATGTAGTCAGGCAAGAGGATGGGATTAACTTCGCCTTCTCCAAGTCATCTCGATGCTTGGTTCTTTTCTCGGCCGCAACTCGGGATGGTCCGGATCCGCGAGCAGTTGACGGGGAGGCTTGCACTCCTTTCGTCGATGAAGCTTGAATTCTGACAGACATCACCTTCTTAGCCATAAGTTCGATAAGAACTTCTTCGAAAGACTTTTCTGCGGGGCTGAGTTCGTCCAACATGCACGCTCGAGATCGGATAACTCAGGTCAATGAACAAATGCTCAATGCAATAAAACAGGTAGCGAAGTCTTAGTAAGAACAACACAGTAACAATGAGTTCTCTTGTTGGCTCGGATACAATTCGCGAAAGTGTGCTCGTTGCAACAATCGACTGAATAAGTAGACAACGATGTAACATATCCTTTCAACGGACAAGAGGCCTTCATCAATGCAGTTATGTCCATTATGGCGCAGTCCCAACGGTCCGATGGAAATATTTTTTATCATAATTGTTGTTCTAACCGTTTGAGAACGTCAATCTAACGGTTATAATGCCTCCAAAGGTCATATCGCTTCGTCATGGCGAAGTGTCAATCTAAGCTGCTCTGATATTCCAACGAAGTTCAAATTCTGGATACCTTCCTTCTGTGAAGTCTTCTCTGGAACTTCTTGTAATTTCTCTAACTTTGTTTTCTTCTTGCTGAGATTTCTAGCCTTCTTCCCCGTGATCTGTGTCTCAGTATTCCTCTTTCCATTCTAATTTTTATCTCCTCTTGGAATAGTAACTTTGCGATGGTGATGGTATTTACTAAGGTTCAAGGGCAATACTTCTTCTCTGTCTGGGGTAGGTGCTCTACTCTCCTGTACAGACAGGTGTTTCAAATCTACTTGTGTTCTTTCAACTTTGACATCTAGATTTATGGTTCTCAGTAGCTTCGACTGGTTTTCATGTTCTTCCAGTAAGTGTGCTATTCTCTTAGCCATGAAGTCCCTTAGTTCTTGATTTTTTTGTTCTAGAGATTCCTCTTCTTTTCTTCGGGTCTGATCTTTCTCAATCTAGGGTTTGCCTAGTAACATCGCAAATGGGGCGTTGTTCTCAATAAATTTAACAACCTCAAATTCTTCTTCTATCGAAGTGCCATGAGCACTCATAGATGTCTGGGTAATTCTTCCACATAGGGTTATCAACTTTCCTCTAAATAATCCTATTCCTCCCAATGAAGGAATCATAGAAGGCTTTCCTAAAATTCCCCAAGTTTTTTCTCTCATAATATTCACCTGTGTTTCCTCATCCAGAACACAGTCTATGTCGAAGTCTCCTATTCTTGTTTCTATGCATTCTTTCTCTTTGAAGATCTCTAATAAGTTGATATCTTTGTGGTCATTCAGGGTTTCTTTTATTTTTAGTAATACAGTCTCTTATTCTTTCTGGGGTTCTTCCATGGTCTCAGTTTCTTGGTCTTCCTCAGGGTTTTCTTGTCTCATATTCATTCTTTCAACCTTAGCAATCATTCTAGGGAAATCCAAAACGTCATAGTCCATAGCTTTACAACAAAGACAACTAGGTCTTTTACCAGGGCATTCCTTAGCAAGGTGTCTCGGTCTTCTACAACTGTAACAAAGAGTTAATCCTCTCTTTCTCTTAAATGATCCCCAACCTTTCTTGTACTGCGCATTAGGATCATAGTAGCTAACCTGCAAAAATTTCTTCCAAGGATCCTGCATCCATTTGTTAGTCCAAACATTATTTCCATGCATAGGAATAACATATCTTTCATTATTTCTATCAGATCTACTCATATCAAACCTTCTTTATTCTAGTTGTGCCCTACTTTCCAGACTAGGAATTTTTTTATCAAACATACCTAGATCCATACTTTTGAAACAAAAATTTTCCACTTATCATACCCTTAACAAAGCACAAAGCTTTCGGATCTTACCTTTTTAATCAAAAAATTTCACTTTACCTTTATCAGAGCACAAACCTTTCAAATCTACCTCTTTTCTTCAGATATGTCTCCTTTCTTAGCACAGAGCTCCGCAGTCAAGTAGAATACTGTGCAATAAAGCAACAGATCTATGTACAGAGATTTCTTTATTTTCCTCAGTTCCCAACAATCACAGTTTCAGGTCTCGGCAACGGAACCATTTGTTGGCACAGGGGTAGACCCAGGGTTCAGTGCTTCAACAACACACCAACAAAACCCTAACTACCGGCCCTTTCGGCAACACCTGCAAAGCAGATGAAGTGTCACCCGAGGTAGAGGTAGGGGTGGTTGCAAGAATCCACTGTCTGCAACCTTAGCTGGGACACAAATCTGTGATTACAACACCTTAACAGAGCACTTAACAGTTTTCATTCATTAGTACTTATCCTTTGTCTACAACACAGATAAACCCTAATTACAATGCAACACAGTATTCAGCAAGAGTCAACACATTCAAGCACTAAGCACATCAACATAGATTAGATATAGCATCTTATTCACATCATTAGGCACTAAGCTATCATATTTATCTAAGCATACATCATTGCACTAAGCATTAATCATATGAACCATAAAACAACCATAATGCACAAAGAAACCACAACACAGGATATACGTGGTTCACCCACAACCTAGGGCTATGTCCACCAACTCTTGTTCTCTTTATTGTCTTCTGTCAATCATCTACATGCACAGAGAATCAAAACCCACTCCGCTTAAGATAGGAGATCTGCGCGCACTCCACTAGATCCTCCTTCCCAAAGCTAGGTTACAACACAAAGCCTTTACAAAATCTCTTACAGTCACTTTCACTTAGCCTTGCAAGCCTCACATAGTATGCACAAAGCATATACAACTATCACTTGCACTTAGCACATTGGTCTTCACTTGCCCTTAGCACCTTTGCCTTATTACCTTTTGCACCCCTACTTACATCGCCTAACTTTCTATTTATGCATTACAAAATGGGCCTAAACATGGGTAAACCCATGGGCCGATATCCCCATACCCGTTACATAAGCCCAAAACCCAAAATGCCCTAAAAAGGGTCGAGATCTCGCGATCTCTGCTTCGACTTGTGCTCCACCTTCGCCAGCCTGTCGAAGTCCCAAAATAGGTCAAACATGACCAAGGATCTCCAAAACTTGGTCAAGGGCCAACAAGATTCTTCATGCAACATTGAAACCAAGATCAATTCACATTATAGTAGGATGGATGTGAAATCTCATTACATCAAACTTTCTCCGTGGAAATCGCAAACATAACATTGGTTTTGTGTCGCCTTAGTTGGGTCCGAGTAATATGTCAAAAGGAAAGTTGTTAACACCGGAAAAAATTGACAGAGATGAGGTATCATTATCAACATACATACAATGTAACAACACAATCGATCCTCCAAGATACTTGTATGAAGGCAGTTCCTCCAAGATATTGTTTTCATATACAAAAGTATCGTAGGTGTTCTTGTTGGATTTAATGATCATAACCTTCATTTTGTCAATGTTCACAGGCATATGTATACTAGAGAAGAAGTCTTTGAGGATTCGAATTTGAATGTTGTGTGGACTTTTATATGATGCAACGTAAACTTTGCATTACATCACTTAAAGCACATTAGTTCCAATGCCGACAGTTTTCATTTAATATCTTTCATATGTTAATGTCTAGTACAATGCAAGTATTATTATATGGTGTATCAAGCTACTTTTTTATATAACAAGTTGCACTTGTCGATGCATCAAACAACCTTCACTTGATTATACCCCTAAAGTAATAGATGTTATGGTTCAAAGTTTTCATGATGACATGTTGCGATGACAATTACCTATGAGAGTAGACACTAAACTTTGGAGACAAATGATTCAATTCCTAAGATCAACTCATGATGATGAGTTCAATTATACTCTCCAACATATTTGGCACAAATATTTTACATTAATAGAGAAACCATTAGATGCAAGAAATTTTAACTTGGTTTTGATGGTTCTTACAAAGACATTGATACTCCTCAAGAAAAAGATAAAAAGTTGTGGTAAGGGAAAAATATCTCTACATTGTAGATATAATGTAAATAAAATTCCAGTAATGCCATTGTTTACTATTTTAAAACAAAGAATATATGATAAGTTTACTAGTTTTGATTTTTTCTTAAATGAACGTGTTTACTATTTTAAAACAAAGAATATATGATAAATTTACTAGTTTTGATTTTTTCTTAAATGAACGGAGCTACATACAAAAAAAATGAAAAGTACATTAAAACAACCAAGCTTATCATACATGGAACAATACCTTTTTAATAACCATTCTTCATTTATGTGGTGCAAAGATAGATGCTTAATACATTTTTAATGCATATGTTCGAGCATCATATTATAGCTTATACATGACCATGGTTGACAAATAAATGACAAACACATTCAAGAGAATACATAAAGAACATGTGAGAATACCAATAATGTTGTTGTTTTTTTCAAAAGATACTAATACTTAGAAACACAATACTTAATCTCCAACTTAAGTCACACAATGCACATAGTATTGTCTTTTCCATTGAATTTCAATTCAAGAAAATGTGTCTTTGTAAACAAAACACACACATAGACTTAGTGAGTGCATATTCTTCCTTAAATCTCGGTTCCTTCTAAAACTAGAACCTAGCAATTCAAAAAATGTGATATCCTATCTCTCATTGATTACTATATTGAAATACAAGATAAAATCAAGCATATTTTCCTTGTAGAATTTTTATCAAAATACCAAAAAATGATAAGCTGATTTCAAAATGACAAAAACCACATGTAACAAATATATGAATTATGAAAATTATGTTAGAATAAAATATAGAAATGCAGTTGTCACGTAGGTGTCTATTTCCCTAGATGATTCACCAAACTCAAATCCACTATTCTAGGAATTTGTTAAACTAGAATTCCTTTATAAATTGTAATTTGTTTCAAGAAAATAATTAGAGTGTGAGTGTGAGAATTCTATCTCACTTGTGTGTTTTGTGACCTTTGATTTGGTATTAGAGTTGGAGAGGGTGTGATATGTCTATTGGTGAAAGTGCAACATAGAGGATCCCATATGTAGAAGAGAAAAGGAGCATGTACAATATGATATGAGTTGGGCACGTTTTTTTATTGGTGTTGTTGTTGTTGAAGAGAACGTTAAAGGAGTTTTTCACTATAAGAGAGTCATCCATAGTAAGTGAATAATCATCATTTTCTGTTGTGAGGGCGTGAAGCGGTGAAGAATTTGGTCGAGTCACGATCCACGCACATCCATAGAAATGATTTTACTTCGAAGGATATGATCAAATTTAGATCAGATCTAAATTAAATACTTGTAAAGTTGAGGATATATCTATAGATATGATAAGAGCAATTGCATATGGAAGAAATTTTCGTGGAAATATCATAGATTTGTGACCTTGTGCCACCACGCAAATAGAAATTTTCCCATAGGAAAAGTGTGATCAACAAGGAAGTAAGTGGATGCATAGAGTAAAGTAATTGGAAAGTGATAGAGGAACTTGTGAATAGAGACACAATCTCTTGGAAAATAAAGAGTCACAGATCTGTGAGATCTATGAGTTTTGGTAGAAAAACATTTGAAAGTGTCCATCAATTGAAAGATCATGTCCATATTGTAGGAAGTTTGCAACGAAGATTTGACTATGTGATGTATTGTATATGAAGATAAGTGCATATATGTGCTTCTCGTGGTAGATTGTTTATTGAATTGTTGGACATTGTTTTTTGACATATGTTTTTAATAACAATGCAGGTTGGGTGGAAAAGTCACACATGTCATTAATGGTCAGTGGGGGAAAACTTTGAAAAGAAGTTTCACTAACTATGAAAGAGATTGAATTAGAGTCAAGCAACTGTTTGATGTCACTTCTTGTAAGGTAATTTTTTTTGTAGAAATTTATTGTTCAAATCACGGTTGTGTTGAGTTTATAAAATGGAAAATCCATTGTCTGATTCATATATGAACAAATCAACTAAGTTAGACGGGAAAAATTTCATGAATTGGAAGTTTAAGATGTTGACTTTGATGGAAACATACAATGTTTGGACAATTGTATCTGGACAAGAATCCAAACTTGCAGCCCCTGCAAACACGATGGATTGGGAGAAAAGAGAGACCAAGGAAAAAGTTCTCTTGAGAATGTCTGTCAAGGACAACATTATTCCACACATTAGGGAGTTTAATACATCTAAGTAAAATTGGGACACAGTCAAAGGTTTGTATGAAACAACTAATTCGAATTGAGTATTGTTTTTAAAGAGAAAATTACTCCCAATTAAAATGGAGGAAACCAAAAATATCAGTAATTTTCTTTCTATAATTAAAGAGCTGTAATGTCCCTTTCCAAATAGGAGCTCCAGAGAGGAGGCTTAATCGTCTAAACCACCCCGTTAGACTATAGCCAAGGCCAAAGAGGGGTAAACATGGTTACTAGAGGTCACTCCAGTCACAGGTGTTATATTCAGAAAGTGTCATTGAGCTAAAAAGGGTTAAAAGCGCTTTTAAGTCATTATGAGCTAAAAATAGAAGTCAACAATGAATTAAGGTTTCAACAGTGATTTAGGGTTTTGGAAGTCAACAGTGAATTAGGGTTTCAGCATGATTTAGGGTTTTGGAAAGCTATAAAGGAAGGGTCAGTGGCCTAATTCATCATTATGCAGATTATGACTTGTCATTGAGGAGAAGAGGCGCATCTTAGGAGAGATAGTTCAGTGTATTCCATGAGGAAGACACCAGTTGGCTGATTTCGATGTTGAAAGACACACCGTAGTCACCGGGAAGATCATCCAGGTCTTCCATCATTATTCATTGATTCCGCAATGCTCCCATATTTCCGGTATTATCTTTTAGTTGCTTATTTGTATTCTGGCTAAGATCCTTTTGTCTTTTGATCTAGCCGAGTGTTTTCATTTTATTCAGCCGCAGTTGCTTGTTTGTATTCCGGCTAAGATCCTTTTTCTATTGATCTAGTTGAGTATTGTCAGTTTATTCAGCCGCATTCGGCCATTTTGTAATCCACAGAGATATCATAATACAAAATTTGTAGTCCTTTGTCGCATTTATTATTTGTATGATCATTTATATGTTGTAAACCTTTAATCTTACACACACATTAGTAGTGTTTCCTAGACTAGCCAAGTCAGGAACATTACAGTGGTATCAGAGCTTTAGTCCTGTCAGCCTGTGACTAAAGACAATGAGTGCAGCAGAAGACCCAGAGGGTCGTGAACATGTAGGTGACGAATATGTCACTTACAATAGGCATTGGGAAAGAAGGCATAGGCCTGATTTTCCCCCTTTTCCTCCTAGCTCAGAGGAAGAGGAAGAGGCACACAGAGAAGCAGAGAGAATGGCAGAGTGTGAGGTTGAGTGCGAGGCAAAGAGGATGCTAGGAGACATATATGAGCGACCAAAGGGCAATGGAAAGGCCCCCGTAGATCCAGAGGCAGCTTTCATGCAGGTTATCAATGATATGTTAGCTAGTCAACGGACCATGTCTCAGTCCTTGGCACAGGTGGTTGATAGATTGGGTAGAGTGGGCACCCCTGATACACAAGTCCCGCATACAGCACAGGGGAACTCGAGAGCAGGCAATAGACCCTAGTCACCCTCTCGTACATACACCTCTGCAAGTAGGATTCCAAGATCCTTGTTTCCCAGTTTCCATAGGGTACCCTCGTTAGTAGCACCGCCACTGATAGTATAGAGGCCACCCACTCATGCCGACGACATTGCAGAGTATAGGAGGGAGTATGCAGCATTGGGTCATGACTTCCATCAGGACATGACCTTAGTCGAGTATTGTGGACTCAGACTCAGGAACCGCTCCACAGAGTCGCAGAGGGGAGGACCGCAACAGTAGCAGGGGCATAACCTCGATTTCATCTGAAAAGTTGGGAAACTCACCATCCCTTCTTTCGAAGGATCATCCAAATACACTGCCAGAGCTTGGGTACAGAAGCTAGACATGTATTACAAGCTCAACCAGATGACCGAGACAAAGCCCATCAATTTCGCGACCTTACGCTTGGAGGGTGAGGCACATGAGTGGTGGTCTCATGGACTGGTGACATTGGGTCACCGTCGCATCACTTCCTATAAGGATTTTACAGATAGGCTCATGGACAGGTTTGACAGGAAGGATCCCGAGATACACTTCAAAGATCTATCCCAGTTGAGAAGAACTGACACAACAGAGGCGTGCATCATAGATTTTCAGCGGGTAGCCGTGGCAGTGACAGATATATCAAAGCCTAGGTTGATCATGCTATTCACATAAGGACTCACAGAGCCTTTGAGAGGATGGGTGAAGGCATACATGCCTCCCACTTTGTAGGATGTCATCCTTCGCACTCGAGATCTGACAGACTCAGTGCCAAAGACTAAAACTTTCTTCAAACCATTTGTGCCCCAGAGGGATCGAGATAGGAAGCCATTCCAGAGAGAATGGAAGGGAAAGGAGAAGTTGGATGATGAGACTAGGAGAGAGCTTATGAGGAAGAAGCTTTTCTTCAGCTACAGAGATCCTTGGGTCCCAGGCCACAAGTGCATGGGCAAGGGAGAGATTCATTATATTGAGGTAGAATCAGATAGCGTGGATAGTGAGGAGGAGGAGCAGGACAGTGGATCCACTAGTTCAGAGGAGGATTCATCACCAGCAGAGGAGCAACCTCCCTATAGACCACCAACACTGGTAGGAGACCATCCTCTAGTAGTCCCACAACCGCCAGAACAGACTAACAGGAGGAAACCAACAAAGGGAGGTGTCATAGCGACCCTTTCTGGTGTTCCCATGTATGATACCCTCTGTATCAGAGGGATTATTCAGGGGAAATGGGAAATCACCCTGATATATGGTGGGGCCACCCACAACTTCATCAACGCTTCACTAGTATCGAGACGAGCACTTCAAACAGAGGATTTTGAGGGGTTTGTTGCTGTGGTAGCAGATGGCCACACATTGGAGTGTCTAGACAGAGTTCCAAACTTAGATATGAAGTTAGGCAACTACACAATGAGAGACACATTTTATGTGGTTGACCTATCAGATAAAGATGTGGTGTTAGGAGTTCGGTGGATGATTACCTTGGGAAAAATCACTACCAACTACCAAACCTTGGAAATGGGATTCAAAGATCAGGATGGGAAGAAGGTTGTTCTAAGAGGTATGTCGACAGGATCACCCATGACAGTTTTAGCCAAGAGGATGGAGAGGATATTTAGACATGGGGAGGTAGCATATGCTGCAAAATGCTTGATCATTACTCAGAAGGATTCGAAAGGTCGACAACAATACCATATAGAGATCAAGAATTTATTGGGATGACATCAACAGGTCTTTGAGGAAATTCCACTAGGGAGATAACCTGACAGGGGGTTTGAGCACACCATTGAGTTAGAGGAGGGGGCCAAACCTATGATCACCCCCCCTATCGTCATCCTAGGAGGTTCAAGGATGAGATAGAGAAGGAAATCAAGGAATTGTTGGCGATGGGACACATCAGACCGAGCAACAACGCATTTGCTTCTTCAGTTGTCTTAGTTCTAAAGAAGGATGGCACCATGAGGATGTGCATTGATTACCGAGCCTTGAACAAGAAAACTATCAAGAACTGGTACCCTATCCCATGCATTGACGAGTTGATGGATGAGCTGCATGGGGCAATTTTCTTCTCAAAAATTGATCTACGCTCTGGCTATCATCATATCAGCATCCGAGAGCAGGACATAGAGAAGACGACATTTCGATGTCATTTTGGACACTTCGAGTTCTTGGTTATGCCATTTGGGCTAACCAATGCACCCACTACATTCCAGTATTGCATGAACCATATATTCAGGGATCAGTTAAGGAAATCAGTCTTGGTTTTCTTTGATGACATCTTGATCTATAGCCGGTCATGACAAGAGCATATGAGGCATATGGATGAGGTATTGAGCATCAGGGAGGCACAATCATTATATTCCAAAGAGTCCAAGTGTGAGTTGGTATGACAGAGTTGCTTTACTTAGGCCACATCATCAGTGCACAGGGGGTACAGGTGCACCAAGAGAAGACCAAGGCCATTTTGGATTGGTCGATGCCCAAGAACGTGACATAATTGAGGAGCTTCTTTGGGTTGTGAAGCTATTACAGGCGGTTCGTCCAGGGTTTTTCTTAGCTTGGAGCACCGCTGACAGATCTTACCAAGCATGGGGCCTTCATATGGACTGAGAAATCAGAGGAAGCCTTTGATCACATGAAGGAAGTCATGGGCACTTGTCTAGTGTTGGCACTACCAGATTTCACCTTGCCATTTGTACTAGAGTGTGATGCATCCGACAAAGGGATCAATGCAGTTTTGATGCAGGGAGGAAACCCCATTGTATTCGAGAGATGAAATCTTAGTCAACCTGAGAGGTTGTACTCCATTTATGACAAGGAAATTTTGGCACTCATGCATGCCTTGACCAAGTTCAAACAATATTTGGTGGGCAACAAATTTGTGGTCAAGACCGATCACAACAGTTTGAAGTATTTCCTTGAGAAGAAGGACCTCAATGAGCGCCAACAGAAATGGGTGACAAAGGTACAGGCATTCGACTTTGACATAGAGTATGTGAAGGGGAAGAAGAACAGTGTGGTCGATGCACTATCAAGGAGACCTACGAGATGTTCTTTGATGGAGATTTCAGCAGATTGGAAATCCCACTTGTTAGTGGAATATTCCAAGAACAAGTTCGCTTGTGAGGTGATGGATGGGAAAATACAGGATGACTAGTATAGGGTCATTGACGATTTCATATTTTACAAGGATAGAGTCTACTTGGTGCTAGATTCAGGGCTTAAGAAGAAGATCCTCACCATAGTTCATGATTCACCTCTAGCAGGCCATCAGGGGTTTTTCAAAACCTACAGACAGATCAAAGAGAGGTTCTCGTGGAAGGGCCTCAAACAAGACGTTATGAGACATGTCAGTGAGTGTGTGACTTGTAAGTAGAATAAGTCAGAGCATGATCTTCCAGCAGGGCTACTTCAGCCACTCCCCATTCCAGAGTAGAAATGGGAGAGTATATCTATGGACTTCATCACAGGTCTACCCAAGGTCCACGGTAAGGACTATATCTATGTAGTGGTCGACAGATTGACCAAGTTTGCTCACTTCTACGCCATACTGACAGAGTAAAACATAATTCAGGTAGTCGAGCTTTTCTTCAGGGAGGTCTTCAAACTTCATGGGTTGTCAAAGAACATCATCAGTGACAGGGACAGTCGGTTCATAGGGACATTTTGGAGAGAGTTGTTTCAGTTAGTGGGGACAGAGTTGACACCTAGCACCAACTATCACCCTCAGATAGATGGGCAGACCAATATTTTCAACAAGTGGGTTGAAGGGTATTTGAGGAACTATGTAGGAGGACAACAGAGAACGTGGGTAAAGTGGTTACATTTAGGAGAACATTTCTACAACACCACCTTCCACATGTCCATTGGTATGACACCCTTTTGAGCATTGTATGGATATGATGCTCCCACTTTGGTAGACTTGGTCTTCGGGGAGAGAAAATCTCCCAAGGCCAAGGATTGAATCATAGAGAGTCAGGAGATTCTCAAGTTGTTGAAAGAGAACCTGCAGACGACGCAAAACCGACAAAAGATAAGTGCGGACAGGCACAGGATAGAGCGCAACTTTGAGGTTGGAGATTTGGTTTTCTTGAGACTCCAACCCTACAAACAATCATCTCTGAAGAAGAGTGGGGCCGAGAAGCTCAAGCCTAAATTTTATGGTCCTTACAGGATCATGCTCCAAGTAGGCGAAGTTGATTACGAGCTAGAGCTTCCAGAGGGGAGAAAGATTCATAACGTGTTCCACGTGTCTTACCTCAAAAAGGCAGTGGGAAAATTCATTAGCACATCAGAGGAGCTTCCCCCGTTGGATGAGGAGGGACAATTGGAGTTAGTTCCGGAGGAGGTTTTGGAGTTCCGGGATCGAAAACTGAGGAGCAGGGTCATCAGAGAGTGTTTAATCAGATGGAGAGGGATTCCAGTAGAGGACACTACTTGGGAGAGAGAGTAAGTGTTGCAGCACCCTGGACTGGTATTTCTTGAGAACACGCAATTTTGGGAAGGGAGGACTGTAATGTCCCTTTCCAAATAGGAGCTCCAGAGAGGAGGCTTAATGGTCTAAACCGCCCCATTAGACTATAGCCAGGGCCAAAGAGAGGTAAACAAGGTCACTAGAGGTCACTCCAGTCACAGGTGTTATATTCGAAAAGTGACATTGAGCTAAAAAGGGTTAAAAGTGCTTTTAAGTCATTATGAGCTAAAAATAGAAGTTAACAATGAATTAGGGTTTCAGCAGTGATTTAGGGTTTTGGAAGTCAACAGTGAATTATGGTTTCAACATGATTTAGGGTTTTGGAAAGCTATAAAGGAAGGGTTAGCGACCTAATTCATCATTATGCAGATTATGACTTGTCATTGAGGAGAAGAGGCACATCTCAGGAGAGATAGTTCAGTGTATTCCATGAGGAAGACACCAGTTGGTTGATTTCGGTGTTGAAAGACACACCCTCGTCACTGGGAAGATCATCCAGGTCTTCCATCATTCTTCATTGATTCCACAGTGCTCCCATATTCTGGGTATTATATTTTAGTTGCTTATTTGTATTCCAGCTAAGATCCTTTTGTCTTTTGATCTAGCCGAGTGTTGCCAATTTATTCAGCCGCAGTTTCTTATTTGTATTCTGGCTAAGATCCTTTGTCTATTGATCTAGTCGATTATTGTCAGTTTATTCAGCCGCATTCAACCATTTTGTAATCCACATAGATATCATAATACAAACTTTGCAGTCCTTTGTCGCGTTTATTATTTGTATGATCATTTATATGTTGTAAACATTTGATCCTACATACACCTTAGCAACGTTTCCAAGATTAGCCAAGTCAGGAACATTACAAGAGATTAAAGATAAGCTTAGTGATATTGGTGAGAATATTTCAAGCACAGATCTAGTAACTGTAACTTCGAATTGTATGCTAGATGAATATCAAATGTTTATTACCAGTCTAACAGCTAGAGAGAAAGCACCTACTTTTGATGAATTGGAAGGTACGCTTTTGCAAGAGGAAGAGCAGATAAATAATCTCAACTTCAGGTATTAGAGTTCAGATTTGGCATTGGTTTCCAAAGGGAAACAACCATCCAAAGGAAATCCAGGGGAGGAAATCCACATGCAAATTCACCGCAAAGCATGGCACCACCAAGAAGAGATACCAATGTAAAGAGGAATGATGTGTTGTTTGTGGATCCTGATTATCTTCCTGACTCAGAGGTCTTGTGTTTTTTAGCCGTGTTTATACCCCATGAAGACTTTAGACCCCAGAAGTATGTACACTCTTCCACGCGGGGGAGTGCAGAGGGGGGGTACCCCCTCTGCGGGGTCTGGGGGGCCTATCCCCCCGGTTGGGGGGTTCGGGGGTGAATCCCCTGAAGGAAAAAATGCCTTGTAAAAGTATATTGTAATTTCATTGTAAATCTGGACCGTTCATTATAAGGTCGCAGATCTAACGGTAGAAATTATGTTAGGGTTTTTTTCCCTAGAAGGCAACCCTCTTTTATGAGGGAAATGTATTGTGGCTATGTATGATGGAGAGTATTGTATTCTGAGAGAGGAGACTGTGAGATAAAGAAGAAGAAGTTACAACGGGTTTTGCTGTAGGTTGTATCCCTTCATTTACTGGATAATAATAAAGGAAGGACCTGGCAATTTCTCTAGTGGACATAGCCCACACTGGGTGAACCACGTAAATCTGTGTCTCTTGTGTTGTGTATCTTCTGTGTTTTGTTTTCGCATTTGTTTTATTTTATTGCTCCGCGGTCCTGTTTTTCTAACAACTGGTATTAGAGCGAAAGGTAACTCGCGGGAAAAGAGGGTTCCTGGTTCGAGTGGGAGCAATGTCGGAAGATGGAAAGTTTAGGGTTGGGAAATTTAACGACCAAAACTACCAATTATGGAAGATGCAGATGGAAGATTATTTATATCAGAAGGATCTATTCCTACCATTGGGTGGAGTAGCAAAGAAGTCGATGGTCATGAAGGATGAAGAATGGGAGATTCTTGACAGAAAGGCTCTAGGAACGATATGGCTGAGCTTAGCAACGTCGGTGGCTTTCAATATTTCAAAAGAAAAGACAACGAAGGATCTAATGGATGCGTTTGCTAAATTGTATGAAAAACCCTCGGCGTCCAATAAGGTATTTCTAATGAAGAGATTATTTAATATGAATATGTTAGAAGGTGGGTCTGTTGCAGATCATTTAAATGAATTTAATACGGTTACTAATCAACTAAGTTCCGTAAAAGTGGACTTTGATGATGAGGTTAGGGCTCTTCTAAT
>ML802617.1:26163-54210 GCA_009831015.1 Picea engelmannii | reverse complement strand
GAAAGTGGGCCAAGTGACCTAGAAGATGTTTTTAAGGAAGCTACTTGGAGAGTATAAATAAGAGGCAAGGCTCTCTCATTTGAATCACACTTGAGAATATTGAATATCTATATGTATCTGAGGTAACCAAGGATATCTAAACCAGAATTCTGAGTGAAGGTGAAGAAAAGGAGGCCGAAATGCAAGGAAGGATAAATTCTTTTGATGGTGCTTTCTAAGGTATGTTATTTATAGGTCATCTCACCATTTTCGCTATAAAGTTGTTTCTATAATGATTCAGACCGTGAAATTTCTATGCAAGTGAGAAAACATATCCAAGTATCTGTAAAAAAAAATTCATCTTGTGGGTCATTGTATTTTTGGAGTTACACTCCGTGGAAAATAGGGTTTGTGGCCAGTCCTGAAACTAGTCAAAATCAGGTGTTTTGGGTAAAAATGTCATAACTTCTTCATAACAGATCCAAATTCAGTGAGACCAAATGTGTTGGTTAGGGTATATTCTGTAGTATCTTGTGTAACATTTTAAGATCATTTCATCAAATATTTTGTGCGGGTAACTCTCTACAAGGTCGCTCTCTAGAATAAGTCAGAATTAAGCAAGGTATGCCATTTTTGCTATAACTCCTTTTCTGAGAGGTTCCAAGTAGTGAAACTTGGAGAAATTGCATTAAACACATGGAAGAACATTGTTTATCAGTTTATATATTTATACATTATAGGTTCAAAGTTATGATTACTTCAAGTTAGGGTTGTTGACTAATCCAAAACTAGGAATGTGAGACTAAAGAAAAGTTTGATTAAAATGCTAGTCTCTTGTTTTCAAAGTTAAGGAAGGTTTGAAGGAATGTGATGATATACACCAGGTCTATTATAGAGCTACAAATTATATTTGGATGATGAAATTGATGAGGGCTTTTGGTTGTGGTACATGTTGAGTACATGGTTGAGACAAGTAGTTGATGAGTTGGCGCACATACATGAGGTGTATAGTTGATGATGTTGGTACATATTGATGAGTCATAGTTGATGAGTAGTTGACACATTATTGGTACATATTTGGTACATACTTGGTACATGGTTGGATGCACTTGTTTATGGTACAGGTTGATTATAGGTTGGTGCATGGTTGATGCACTTGTTTATGGTACAGGTTGATTACAAGTTGAGGTACAGGTTGATTACAAGTTGAGGTACAGGTTGATGCATGGTTCAGATTTATTGGTACAGGTTTACAGCGGTATATCTCACAGTGATAGTGTGACAGTGGTTCCATCATTCTACTTCTACTTCAGGGTGGCAGGATGGGGCAAGGACAAGTGGTTGTAGCCACCTTCCAGTTGTAGCTGGAGAACATAGGGGGTTGTAGCCTCCTTCTGGTTGTAGCCAAAGAATTGGGGAGTTGGAACTTCCCCCAGGTTGTAGCCCGAGAAACTAGGGGGTTGGATCCTCCTTCCAGTTGCAACTAGAAAACAAAGGAAGTTGGTGCTTCCAATGAATGTAATTCTTCAAGACATATAAGAAAAATCATTCCGTGGTTTTCTCCCGATTTGGGTTTCCACGTAAAACACTGGTGCACTATGTATGTGTATGATTGTTCATTTTTTCATTGTTTATTTACTTTGCAGTTATTGGATAATAATGCTTCATTGATATAACACTTGGATTATATGGTTAAAAGGGATCAAATTGTTTTATTACTGATTCACCCCCCCTCTCAGTAATCCAACACTTGGGGTTATCATATTGAATCGTGTCACTATAGTAGGAGGGTAACCCACTTAGAAACCTTTGGATTTTAACCTTCTCATCCTTGATGAAGTAAACATAATTCAACATTCAAAGAACCACTTCTCATATTCCTCCATTGTCATGGCTCCCAACTTGAGTTCAAAGAACTCTTTCATCTTTCTCTCATAGTAATGCTCAGACAAATATTTATCTTGGAACTATCCTTTGAACTGCCTCCAAGAGATCCTTTTCTCATCGAGGTTCTTGGCTTGCTTAAGTTGATACCACCACATGGATGCCTTTCCTTGCATGTGGTAGGTGGCAATTCTATCTTCTACCCAGGATGGGTAATCATGCAGCTGGAAAAATTTCTTCATTTCCAACAGCTAGGCCTCTGCTTCTACTCCTTTCCGGTGCTCACCATTGAAGGTAGATGGCTTGATTTTCCTAAGTTCACCTTGCAATATTTCTGCCTCAAGCCTTCTTCTTTGTCTTCAAACAAAAGACACACTTGGGTGACTCCCTGGTCTTGATCTTGCATGAGTTATTCTAGTGGACTTCCTTGGAGAATAATGGTGCATGCTCATGCTTCTTGAATGCCTATAATTTCCATGATCATCCCTTTTTCTATGGGATCTCGATGTTGATACTTGTCTAGAACTATCTATTTGCTTGGTGCCAGAATCCTTGTTGACTTGCTTATGCAACATATTTAAGCTCTGAAGTATCTCTTCTTGAATCTTCATAATCCTTTCATTATCAGCCATGTAGCTTTGCACTTCCCTATGCAAAATTCTCACAGTGACAGGTTCTTGCCTATATATTCTTCCATTTTACTCTGTCTCAGCATTCCCCATGTTGACATGCAGACCTATGATCTCTTCCTCATGGATGTAAGATCCTTGAGCATCTTCCATAACTCCAGTCCTCATGTAAGAACTAATTTCTTTTTCTGTACCTCTAATTCTGCAAGAAATGTGAATGTAATAATTATTGTTAGAACATGCGTATTATAAAACATTTCATTAATTGGAATACATGTTGTTTCCTCATCAATTTATGAAGGACTGATCTAGAATTGGATCTCGGGACCAAGATGGGTCCAGGAAGGCCTAAATATCAAAGTGCTCAGAGTGGCTTCAAAATGGATGTGTGTGTAGGCCTCATCGATACAAACCCAACACAACTTGAATGGTCTCAAATAGACGTCGTAGGCTCAAGATATCGCAATCTGTTCATTTTTCCAAATAGGCAAAAAATTGATGACTATATAGTTCGTACAGTCCCATGTGGCAGCTGACTGTACAGACCATACGATCGTACAGCTGACGTGGGAAGGTATAGGTGGACCAGTCATAGTGTGAAAAGTGGCACCACTGCAATGGTGACACATGGCACAGGCTAATGTGGCAAGGTACAATGACAAGTATAGTGGATGCTGACATGGTAGGTACAGTGGCATATGATTGGGTTGACACCTGGGCAGACAGGTGGACGAATAGGCGATTGACACGTGGCATTTATTCATTGAATAGCGTGGTTCCACGTGGCCCAGTCCTAGGATGCCACGTGGCACCCATCCATTGGCTAGAAGTGTTTGGAAAAATTTGTTTGGGTCTACGAGATTCTTGGTAGGGTCGGGCTAGCCAACCCGCCCATGGTGGTCCTTGCAAACTAAGGGTTAAATGTTTTATTTAAACTTGCATTTGGTTTATTTCAACAGAGAAAAGGGTTGGGCCTAGCCCCATCCCTGTACTTCCACACGCATACACCCTTATCACAAGACCGTTACCGTATAGTGGTTGGTGCGGTTGTTACGTATGCTCCAGCCCCTGGTTCTCGCGAGATCCTCCATATGACCCGAACTCCATTGTTCTATTTTGGGTGCAGATATTTGAGGTTAGCCTCGATCGGTCGGGCTAGCCCGCCGACCAAAGGGTGTAACCATGGGCCTTGATCCAGGGGCTATTCTGGCAGGGTTTGCGCGTGGATATTAATACTAGGACACATGGCAACCAAAGTGACCGAGGGCCAGGAATCCAGGGGGCTAGTGCATCCAACACTCATCCCGAGGCCACATGGAGGCACCCCACATGAACAAGAGCCCTAAGAAAGGGGGTTGCGCCTTGATATTTTCCATTTGGTGGGTTTATTACTATATTATATGATTTTTAATTAATTTTTGGCTTGATATTGGTAGATTTTGGTCATGTTTGGAGGATCTTGGGCCCTTTTTTAAGCCAAATCTTAGGGAGAAGTTGGGAGGCTGTTACCCACTCTTAGTCTGTATAAACCAAAGTTCTTGAAGCTAGGAGAGGAGGTTCAGAACAGGTTTATGCTGAAGAATTTTTGAGCCAAAGCATTTTTTATGCAGGGAAGCCATTGAGGAGAGCACCTTTATGGGCCATTTATGGGAGCTTCATTCATCCGTTTTCAGTGCCTTCAGTTTTGTTGGGTTCTTGAGATCTAGCAAAACAAGACCATATCAATTTGTAACCTTTTTGGCACTATTATGATGTACTTTTAAAGCTTTGAACAGAAATAAGAAAGCCTCACCCACTGAGACAAAGGCCCAGACATAGGCGAGATTGTCGAACTCTGTTATCAGCTTCTCTTGTTATGGTTTGTTGTTCTTCATGCTTATGTTTAGATCTGAATATTATCTTATGGCTTCTATGTTTCATCTTTAATTCTTCCTCTTTCATTCATTTCCTAAATGGTAATTTAACTCATGCAAAATATTTAACCATTGTCGTTTAAAAGATCTTTTCAGATCAAGGACACATTTAATATTTCACACCATGACTCCCTAGATGCATTCCTCTTATGAAATAGCTTTCCAATGACTGAAACCTTTCCCAAAATCGAGCTTTGGTTTGAAAGTTATAGCCTTTCGAAGTTTTTTGGGGCGTCTTTGGCCAATGGTCCTCCCCTTCACCACGTGGAATCCACGTAAATTCACCTATATAACACCATATAACATGGAACGATCCTAACCTAGGTCATAATCCCTTGACGATGATGTGGTTTCTATATGCAGGGAATATCTACAGGTCTTCGTGAATACCAGGCCTTCGGTCCTCTATCGTTCTTGTACAAGTATTCAACATCTTTGGAGACCCGAAGTCCCGAATTCTCCTCTCGCTCCAAAATATATGGTGGGGATCGATCCACCCTTAGATCTGACGATTGATATTTGTCCGCACCTAACATAAGGCTTAGACTTGGCAATGGTCCTACACTAAATTCACACTCCTCGAGCATTTTCATTAACGGTCACGACTTAATAAATCATCGAGATCTATAGTCTGTGCGTTCCAACATGACTGATTGTTAACTCCTTCCTCATTGTGCACTTAGATCCTATGCCGACATGTAGCCAAGCTATCTGGCGGTCCTGATCAAAGCGCATGACCTCCTGTTAATTAACGCCCTTACAACTTCACATTGAATTTTCTCTTTCCTCCGTTGATCTATGTCCTTGATGGATGGTTTGATCTCCACTTCCCACAACTCCGCTAAATCCTGGTCACTTCCAAGCCTTGATGATCGACTTATATGGATTAATCATTATTTTTGATGGACATATGAGGTTGTTCTTTACTTCACAATCCATCGAAGTTGGACACTTCGACAAAGGAAACTTTTGATGCTTCGATGTTTAACACATCCTCCTATATCCTTGAATCTCCTGGAGTCCCGGATTTCCTAAGTTCTAGAACTCCTTCCATATACTCCAACCTTCAGTGCATCGGTGTTTTTCATTTGCACCAACATGTCAAATCTCTTGGAGCCCCAAAGTCCCGAAGTTCTGAAGTTTCAGACTCCCAAAGTAAGACTTTGTCGAAGTACTTATGTTGTCCTTCCACTAGTTGATTGAACAATTGAGAAAGGATCTCAAGGGATTCTCAATCTACGGTTCACATAGTTCACAAATTCCTCCTCTTGATATAATGGTTAATAGTACCACTTATTCTATCCTTCCACTATACCCAATCTAATGGTTGAGAGAGATCCCGAAGGATCCCTAGATCAACGGTTCATGTTGGTTCACGATTTCGACGTTCGGGGATTCTGGTCATTCCAAACTCTTTCGCACACAGAGTGGGTCAACATCGAATGACCGTAACTCACATATGATAGTTAGGAAGGGTCTCGAATTATCCTTCAATCGATGACTCATGTTACTTCGTGACTTCGCATCCCTTACAGGTATTAAACCTTTTAAGTCCCGAAGGTTTACTTACCAGAAAGGTCATAAAGCATGGATGACTGCTTGTTGGTTGATGGTACCTCTTACCCTATCCTTCCACTATTCTTGATCTAATGGTCGAGAAGGGTCCCAAAGATCCTTAGATCTACAACCCACGTTACTTCACAACTTCGACATTCGGGAGGTCCGACCATTTAACGCATTTTTACTCTTGAAGTGGGTCAACGCCGAATGACCATAGTACTCACCAACAATCAGGAAAAATACTAAAATTTATTATATCTATGGCTCGCGTTACCTCGCGGCTGAAATTTGTTGCTTTAGTCAATTTTTCCACCACCACCATGATGGAATCATGTTGCTTAACTGTTCTAGGCAACTTAATAATAAAATCAACGGAGAAAACTTTCCACTTCCATTCTAGAATGGGAAATGACTGTAGCAAACCTGTTGGGTGTCTATGTTCAGTTTTTACTTTTTTCCATTCTAATATTCTTGCTATGTAATTAGCCACTTCTTTCTTCATTCCTGGCCAAAAATATTGGCTACTTACTGTTGCAATTGTTTTCTGATATCCTGGGTGCCCTGCATATGGCACATTTTGCATCTCCTTTAGCGCTACATTTTTCAGCTCCCCATAATTCGACACATACACCTTACCTTTGTACATGAGAATTCCATCTTCTTTCAACTCATAATAATTAAATTTATGCTGAAAATTACCTTGTTGTAATGTCTCTTTTATTTTTAAATAATTATGATGTAAATTTGCAGCTACAACAATTTTGTATTTTAGATATGTCATGTACATGATAATGGTCGCAATATGCACTTCATGAGCTCTCTTGTTGAGTGCATCGACCACTTGATTTTCCTTTCCCTTTATGTGCTTAATTTTGAAGTCATATTCACTCATAAATTCCAACCATCTAGTTTGCCTATCATTTAGTGTTGGTTGTCCAAACAAATGCTTCAGACCACGGTGGTTTTTCCTTAGCTCGAATTTCTTACCCATAAAATAATTCCTCCACATTTTCAATGCATGTACAATCGTTGCTAACTCCAAGTCATGTGTAGCATAATTCCTCTGATGCTCTTTTAATTTTCTAGACTCATAGCATACCACATGATCCCTTTGAATAAGAACTCCACTGAGTCCTTCCTTGCATGCATCGATGCACACAACAAAATATTCATTTGGATTTGCAATCTTCAATATTGGTGCACTTGCCAACTATTGAAAACTATTTTCACACTTGGAAGTCCATTCAAATTTCACTCCCTTCTTTTGCAAAGAAATGATTGGACTTGCAATCTTTGAAAATCCTTTTATGAATCTTTGGTAATAACCGAAAACACCCATGAATGATCTGACCTCTGTCACATTCTTTGGCACTGACCATCCTCTAATGGCCTCTATCTTCTCAGGGTCAAATTTTATCCCTGTTGTTGATATTTTATGCCCCAAGTAGTGAATCTTATTTTGGTAAAAGATGCATTTGTTTAGCTTGGAAAACAATTTATACTCTCTTAAAACTTGCAATACCATTCTTAATGTTGCACATGTTCCTCTTCTGATTTAAAATAGACGAGTATATCATCTAAGAACACAATCACAAACTTTTCCAGGTATTCCTCGAACACTCCATTCATCAAACACATAAAAACTACTGGGGCATTTGATATCCCAAATGGAATTATCATGAATTCATAATGCACATATCTTGTTCTGAATGTTGTCTTGCCGATGTCTTCTTCCTTTATCCTTACTTGATGATAGCCTGATCTCAAGTCAATCTTTGAAAATATTCTTGCACCTTTCAACTGATCAAACAAATCATCAATTCTAGGAAAATGATACTTATTATTTATGGTAACGTTATTAAGCTTCTTGAAATCAATACACAACCTTAAGGTTCCATCCTTCTTCTTTACAAAAAGAATTGGGGCTCCCCAATGTGACACACTTGGGTGTACATACCCCTTCTTCAAAAGTTCTTCTATTTTCATCTGTAACTCTTTCAATTTTGGTGTACCCATTCTATAAGGTGTCTTGGACACTGGGGAAACTCTTGGAACCAATTCAATAAAGAAATCAATGTCTCTCTTTGGTGGAAATCCTGGAATTCCTCTAAAAACATCTTCAAAATCCCTCAAGACCAGATGGTCTTCAATGCTTTCCACTTTGTCTTTGGACGCCTCCTCCATATGGGATGCAAACATTTGACATCCCTTCTTGAAGCTCTTCTTCAATTGCATATCTGAAATCTCTCTAACAACTACAACTCTTGGAATGCCTTGAATCTTTCCTTGTTTCCCTTCCTCATCAAGACATGTGATTGTCTTGTGGTAATAGTCTAGGACAATATGATGTTTTTCCAACCAATCCATGTCAATCAGACAGTCATATGAACCCAATTGTATGATGTTTACATCTACCTTCATGTTGAGTCCATTCATGTCTATTTAACAATCTTTAACCAACTCATTGATCTTCCTGTTAGCGCCTGTGGCTAACTAAACTAACCAAGATTTATTATGCTTACTTCTTTGCAAGTGAAATATTTCAACAATGTTAACATTTATGTAACTATGGCTAAATCCAGAATCAATTAAAATTTCTATGGGATGGTTATCAATCTTACCTTCCACTTCGATCATGGGGGATTGATATTCAACTTACTTGTTATCCAATTGTGCATAAATCCATGGCATGATTCCTCCCATGTATTTCACCATTTCATCCTCCTGAATGTTGTGGATAGTCCTCATTCTTTCTCCTTTATGAGGGAAGTCCCTGTATAAGTGATTCCCCTCACATCCCCAACATTGAACAGGTTGTTGCCTTGGCCTTTTCCCAAACAAATCTACATTCTTTTTTTCATTTTGGGTTTCATGACCTTGCTGATTTACTTGTAAGTTATTTTTGAAAAGGGAGGTTTAAAACCCTTCTGCCTTTGATCCTTTTTCCCTTTCATATTGTCATTCCAAGCCTTTTCGAACACTAGCCTTCCTTTGCTTTGCTCATAAAGGTTCCTTGCTCTCCTTATGGTTTCCTCCAAGGTATTGGGGTTATCATTTTGAATCTTTCCACTATAGAAGGAGGGTAACCCACTTAGAAACTTTTGGATTTTAACCTTATCATCCTTGATGAAGCCAACATGCTTCAACAATTCAAATAATTTCTTATCATATTCCTCCATTGTCATGGTTCCCAACTTGAGTTCAAATAACTCTTTCATCTTTCTCTCATAGTAATGCTCGGAAAAATATTTCTCTTGGAAATATCCTTTGAATTACCTCCAATAGATCCATTTCTCATCGAGGTTCTTGGCTTGCTTAGGTTGATCCCACCACATGGATTCCTTTCCTTGCAAGTGGTAGGTGGAAATTCTAGCTTCTATCTGGGATGGGTAATCATGCATCTGTAAATATTTCTTCATTTCCAATAGCTAGGCCTCTACCTCTTCTCCTTTCCTGTTCTCACCATTGCGGGTAGGTGGCTTGATTTTCCTGAGTTCACCTTGCAAGATGTTTGCCTTAGGCCTTCTTCTTTGTCTCCGAAAAAGAGACACACTTGGGCTTCTCCCTAGCCCCGAGCTTGCATGAGTTCTTCTAGTGGAACTCCTTGGAGAATGATGGCACCTACTCATGCTTCTTGAATTCCTATCATTTCCATGATCATCCCTTTTTCTATGGGATCTCGATGATGACACTTGTATAGCATTAACTTCTTTCTTGGTGATTGAATGCTCTTTTACTTTCTTATGCAACATATTTAAGCTCTGAATTATCTCTTCTTAAGCCTTCATAATCCTTTTATTATCAACCTTGTAGATCTGCACTTCCCTATGCAGAGTTCTCACAGTGACAAGCTCTTTCCTATCTCTTCTTCAATTTGACTATGTCTCAGCATTCCACATGATGACATGCAAACCTCTGATCTCTTCTTCATGGCTGAAATATCTTTGAGCATCTTCCATAACTCCAGTCCTCATATAAGAACTAAAGTTGTTGGAAGTACGGTTGTCGTTACACCAAAACCCGCAGGTGATTGGTACATTCACCACTGCCATATTTCAAGGATCCACAAGAGGCGATTAGTCCCTTGTCACGATACATCAAGGAGCACTGACTACTTGCAATTTTGTGCAACAATCTCCCCCTCAGCGCGAGTCGAGTGTGTATCGAACTCGTGACCTCTAGCTCTGATACCATCAACACTCATTACTGCACTTCATCTTCTCTCTTTTTCTTCTAATTGATTATCCTACTCATATATTATCTTTTCATTATCCTTGAGCATTTCCTTTATTTCCAAGATATTCTTTTGAATCTTTTCAAGAAATTCTTTATTGTATTCATGAAGATAGCTATAGTCTGAATCATTATGGTCATAGCAGTATTCACATAGACTCCAATCAACCTTTTGTTTGGCCTTTCATAGTTCTTCTTCTACTTCTTCCATGAGATAAATGCTAACAGAAGATTCTTTTATTGTATATAAGTCTTCTTCTTTACTTGAAGGGGAGGATTCAATATCAACATTATTGTAATCAAAATATTGTGGAGAGTCTTTACCTTTATTGATGGTTGAGTCTTCCTCTTCATCCTTGATAGGAATGTCTTATGTGTCTTGTCTTTTGGTTTGATACATCTCTTATAACTTCAGCCATAAGTCCTTGGCAGATGTGTATAGTCCTATGCTTTCCTTGACTGTATCTGATAATCCATTGAGAAGAATATTCAATGCCACTCCATTGTTCTTCCTTTCTTTTCTTTGCACTGTAATCTTGGATAGATTCTTTGAGGTAGTTAAGTCCCAGGGCTTGCTTACTACTAAATTTCAAACTTCAGATCCTCTTGACTTCAAATACTGTTTCATATTTTCTCTCCATGAAGAATAATTTGTTCCATCAAATAAAGGAGCTTCAATTGCGGAGAGAGCCATCTGTCCACCGATTTCTTCAAGATCTACCTTCCAATGGTTAAACTGTGCTGAAGGAACCCGCTCTGATACCAATTGTTGGAAGTACGACTTCTGTTAAACCAAAACCCACAGGTGATTGGTAAAATCACCACTGCCAGATTTCAAGGATCCACGAGAGGCGATTAGTCCCTTGTCACGATACACCAGGGAGCGCTGACTACTTGCAATTTCATGCAACAAAAGTTTCTCTCTGTACCTCTAATTCTACAAGAAATGTGCATGTAATAATTATTGTTAGAACATGCATATTATAAAACATTTCATTAATTGGAATACATGTTGTTTCCTCATCAATTTATGAAGGACACATTTCATCGTTCACACTATGATTTCCTAGGTGCATTCCTCTTATGAAATGGCTTTCCAACAACTGAAACCTTGCCCAAAATCGAGCTCTGGTTTGAAATTTATAGCCTTCCGAAGTTTTTCAAGGCATCTTTGTCCAATGGCCCTCCCCTTTGCCACGTGGCATCCATGTAGCTTCACCTCTCTCATGCCATTCGACATGGCATGGTTGTGACCTGCATCATCATCCCCTGATAATGATGTGGATACTAGTTGCAGGGAATATCTCTCATTCTTAAGGAATATCGGCCCTTCGACCCTCCATTGTTCTTGTACAAGTCTTCAACATCTCYGAAGACTAGAAGTCCTGAATTATCCTCTCTTTCCAAAATCTATGGTGGGGATCGATCCACCCTTAGATATGACGCTTGAGATTTTTTCCACACCTAACATAAGGTTTAGAATTGCCAAGGTTCCTACACTAAATTTACACTCCTCGAGCATTTTCATCAACAGTCACGACTTGATCAATGATCGAGATCTACAGTCTGCATGTTCCAACATGACCGCTTATTAATTCCTCCCTCATTGCACACGTAGATCCTATGTCAACACATAGTCGATCTATCCTATGGTCTTAATCAAAGTGCACAACCTCCTAATAATTAATGCCCTTACAACTTCACATTGTGTTTTCGCTTTCCTTCGTTAATCTATGTCCTTGATGGACAATTTGATCTCCACTTCCAACAACTCTGGCGAATCTTGGTCAACTCCAAGCCTTGATGATTGATGGTTATGGATTAATCATTAGTTGTTATGGATGGATGAGGTTGTTCTTTACTTCACAATCCATCAAATCTGGACACTTCAATGAAGGAAAATTTCAGCGCTTCAGCGTTTAACAAATCCTCCTATATCCTTGAATCTCTCAGAGTCTCGGAGTTCCGAAGTTCCAAATTTATAAAACTCCCACCATGTACTCTGGCCTTTGGTGCTTCGACGTTTATCCTTTTCACCAACATGTCAAATCTGTCGAAGCCCCGAAGTCCCAGAGTTTCTAAGTTCCGGACTCTCGAAGTAAGACTTTGTCGAAGTACTTACGTTGTCCTTCCACTAGTTGATCGAATGGTTGAGAAAGGATCTCAATGGATCCTTGATCTACGGTCCACATAGCTTGTGAATTCCTCCCCTCGATCTGAGAATTAATAGTACTTCTTACTCTATGCTTCCACCATACCCGATCTAACAGTTGAAAGAGATCCCTAAGGATCCCTAGATCAACGACTCATGTTGGTTCATGATTTCGATGTTCAGGGATTTCGACCATTCCAAACTCTTTCGCACTCAGAGTGGGTCAACATTGAATGACCATAACTTGCATATAATGGTCAGGAATGGTCTCGAAGGATCCTTAGATCAATGGCTCACTTTACTTCGCGACTTGGCATCCCTTATAGTTCTTAACCCTTTTAAGTCCCGAAGGTTTACCTATTGGAAAGGTCATAAAGAAGGAATGGTTGCTTTTTGTCAGTTGATGGTACCGCTTACTGTATCCTTCCACTATGCTTGATCTAATGGTCGAGAAGGGTCTCGAAGATCCTTAGATCTATGACCCACATTACTTCATGACTTCAACATTTGGGAGTTCCAACCATTTAAGGCTTTTTTTACTCTCAGAGTGTGTCAACACTGAATGACCATAGTAATCACCAATGGGTAGGAACGATCCCAAAATTTCTTAGATCGATGGCTCACATTACTTCGCGACGAAAACTCGATCAATGTTTAATGGTAAGTTAGATCCCATGATAGAGGATAAGAAACCGCCTATTGTCGGTCAAACTCTTTGGTAACTGTGTTAGCAGGTTTTCTTCGACAGGATTAGAGAGTTGTGAAGTTTTAACATCTCAGAGCCCCGAACCTTTGATGTCTCGAAGCTCAAAAGGCTTAGCTCCCTTTGAGAATAGTGCAGGGTTCCAGGAACTTGGTCATATGGAACTTTGACAAGCCCCATAGGGATACACTCTTAAATCTTATCTAAGATTTGGTTAAGTCTGTGGACTCGATCCTGAGGTCACTTGGATAAGAAAAATGGTTTGGCTCCCTTTCACAACCCCTCAATTTAATCCTGGTCATTGATCCCATCAACCTTTCAAATGGTCGAATCCTTAAGAATTTTTAAATTTATCATGATGAATCTCGACCTTCAATCATGAGATCAAACACGATCTTAGCCGTCGATTCTCCAAACTTCCTCTAACTCTATAGGTGGCCATTAAAACTTGGATTTCACTCACGGAATTGAGGATTTCTCTCTAAAATCTCTTTTTTTCCCCAAAATTGAGCATAGACAAAATATACAAACATGAATTTCACGAATTCGCAACCATCTTGGCCCATAAAAGCCCAATTTTTGAACCATAAGCTCTTATACCATAATATAACGTCCCCCAACCCATCCGAAGGACATTACGGTGCGAAATACTCTTAAAAAAAAATTCTACTAAATACATTAATTCATTTATAGTTAGCTAATTTCATGTAGCTTATAGCTATGAATTAAAACATATTTAGCTACTGTCTACAACCGCAAAATAGATGCATCTGCCACATGATAATAATCAACATGAAATGCAGCTAAGCARCTCATTACAGTAGCATATAAATCACTTCCAAATACACAGAATTCATGCACAACAATTAAACACATAGTTTAACATAACAACGAGATAAAACACTTATCTTTTCACAATAGTTGTGCAACTAGCTTCTTGGGATGGACGTTCCACCCAACCATACACTGAATGTTACAAATCTCAACAGCCAGTCACCCCCGAGCTAAGGCTAGCAATCCACAAAAGAGGGTGGTCTCTCACAGTCCACTCACAACTCATAAAACTTTCAACCCAACTGATATATTCCTACAACTATCCTGATTTTCCACCAGCTCTCTTCCTCTTGACCTGTCCAACCTAAGGAATGGACCCCTTCACTGATATTAGTCCCTCGGGCATCCCATTCATTTATCATGGTCTCTCTGACATAGGCAACTAGGAATCTCTCAGCTGGGAACTCAAGGGAAACTACTGCTAGGAAAGCTATCAACAAACCAACAGAAAATGCTTGTTGTTTTACTGCAACTCACCCAAGAGTTCACTCTTCAGGCCTGACAACCTGGCTCTTAATTTTTCTAGCTCCAATTTGCTCCAATTACCCTCCATGTTTCTCTAAAATTCGCCCTCCATGGATGCATCAACTTCAAGATCTATTTTTTCCTTCTATCCCCTTCCCATGCAGAAACTTGACTAACTAAAACTTGTTGTCCCAACCCATACAAATTTCCTCTCTTTGGCTTGCCTTTCTTGATGCACACTCTTCCCCAAGCTGATTGTACTCAACCCCCATGTGACCAATAACTTTGGGATGTGACCACTCACACCCACCCTCTTACATGTATTTAATGATTGGCTTTGGGAACACTCAATCATAAAAGGGAAGGTTCATATGAAAATGGAAATTTTTAGGAAAATGGGTTAAATTAATATACATGGGTATTTCCCCCCTTGGACCCCTATTGGCCATTAGTCTAGACACTCCCCTCTATTGTAGATTAATTCAGCCCCCATTTATTAATAAAACAAAGAAATACAATTCGCATATTACATCGCTTTGGTCATAACCACACATTATATCTTCATAAGAATTAATTAAACTGAGGATTATAATGGGGATGTTACACTTATAAAGACATTGATACTCTCCAAGAACAAGATAAAAAGCTGGGGAAAAAAGAAAAAAAAAATCTCCACGTTATAGATATAATTTCTTTATACCAAGAAAAAAATACTCAAATGGATTAGTTCAAATAATGAAATTGTAAATAAGATTTAAGTAATGTCATTGTTTACTATTTTAAAACAAAGAATACATGATAAATTGACAAGTTTTGATTTTTTCTTAAATGAAATGAACTTAAATGAAGGGAGCTACATAAAAAAATAAAAATGAAAATTATGTTAAAACAACCCAACTTGTCAAATATGGAATAATAACTTTGTAATAACCATTCTTCATATATGTGGTCCAAAGATAAGATAGAAGCTTAATATGTTTTTAATGTATATGTTCAAGCATCATATTATAGCTTATACATGATCAAGGTTGGCAAATACAAATGCATTCAAGAGAATACATAAAGAACATGTGAAAATACCAATAATGTTGCTATTTTTTTTCAAATGATATGAATACTGAGAAACTCAATACTTAAGTCTTCAATTTATGTTAGCACAACACACAATACACATAGTATTATCTTTTTCATTGAATTTCAATTCAAGAAAATGTGTTTTTGTAAATACAACACACATAGACTTAGTGAGTGCATAGTCTTCTTTAAACCCGAGTTCTTTCTAAAACTAAAAACAATATAAATCAAAAATATTTTTGTTGTAGAATTTCTATCAAATTACCAAAAAAATGGTAAGATTATTTCAAAATGATGAAAACCATATGTAACAAATATATAGATTATGAGAATTATTGTAGAGAAAAATTACTATTATATGCTCCATTTCAAAATAATAAAAATATATTTTCAACATAAATTATCAACCTAGGACATAATATACACTATCTACAAAAATACCATAAAACTCAATAAACTTCACATACAATATGCAATGATTTGGATAATACTACTTGTGTAATTAAAAATAATTTTATTAACACTTTTTACATAATAATAAAATATTAAAAAATTTAATATATATATAAAAATATAATTGCTCCAAACATTTACATTGCTCCGAACATTTCAATGGAAAGAAAAAAATCAACATATAATTTCAAAATATATAGCATTCATTTAAATTTCTTTTAAAGTACAAAATCTAAAATAAGTTAATTTAGAAACACCAAACAATCATTAAAAACCACAATGAAAATATGTTAATTGAGAACAATCATAAAAGAAAAAGCAATGAAAATACAAATGCAATGGGAACAACCAAGACATTTACAACAAATACAATTTCCCAAATTAATAAGACACATATCGAACCAATTCCATATCCTTTAAAAAAACAAACGTGTTGTAACACAAAAAAAAAAATGTTATCCTTTGTTATTGCAAATGACATTCTAATCAATAATGAAAATTATAAATTATCAAGATGTTCATCTAAATGGTATTAGATGGAATATGCAAAGCATACACAATAGCTAAAAGAGTTGATATAATAACCTGTACCATAAACAAGTGCATCCAACCATGTACCAAGAATGTACCAATCATGTGTCAACTACTCATCAATATGTACGAACATCATCAACTATACACCTCATCTATGTGCCAACTCATCAACTACTTGTCTCAACCATGTACTCAACATGTACTTCTCTTCATCTTCATCTTCCTCTTCTACTTCTTTTTCATATTCTTCTTCGAAAAGTTGTTCCATTGATTTCTTTTCTTCTTCCTTTGATTATGGTTTGCTTGTTTTATCAATTGTTATGTTGATGCTTTCCACAACTTTGTTTAATCTTAGATTGTAACACTTGTATGCTTTCCTTGTACTTGAGTAACCAACAAGTATTCATTTGTCCACACGAGAGTCAAACTTTCTCATTCTGTCATACTCTCTTTTAATGTAGCATTTTCTTCCAAAAACTCTGAAGTGCTTCACATTTGTTGGTCTTCCTTTCCATAGCTTGTAGGGAGTTTTATCAGTGTTGTTTATAAGCATTACTCTGTTTTGAATGTGTATTGTTGTATGCATTGCCTGTGTCCAAAAAATATCTATCAACTTTGAATCCATTATCATTGTTCGAACCATTTCTTGTATTGTCTTGTTCTTTCTTTCAACAACTCCATTCCGTTGAGGTGTCCTAGCGACGGAGAATTGCCTTTTTATTCCATGATTGTTGCAGTAGTCCATAAATTCCTTTGAGGTGAATTATCCTCCATTATCCGATCTTAAGCATTTGATTCTTGAATCCATCTCATTTTCAACCATTTCCTTGTAGATCTTAAAATTTTCAAAAGCTTCTGACTTGTTCTTGAGAAAACAAACTACAATCATTCTTGTATAATCATTAACTAATAACATAAAGTATCTCTCACCTTTTAATCATTTTGTTGTAGTTGGTCCAACTATATCAATATGCACAATTTCCAGTGGTTTTTTTGTTGAATATTCCTTTGATTTGAACTTGGTCTTTGTTTGCTTTCCTTGTTGGAAATGCTTGCATAAAATGTTGGTTGGTTTCGTGATCTGGGGCATTTCTATGACTGCTTCTCTTTTGCTGACTTTGACAAGGTTATCAAAATGCATGTGACCTATTCTTATGTGCCATAGCCAACTTTCATCTTCCTTTCCTAGACAACACTTTTCATTTCCAATTTCGCTTAACACATATATGTTGCTTGAAGTTCTTGCAACTGTAGCGACCAATTTCCCTGAACCTTCTTNTCTTATCTCACACTTTTGTGAATCGAAAGTAACTTTATGACCTTGGTCACACATTTGACTCACACTTAAAAGATTATGTTTCATATCTTCTAGTAGTAGAACATTTTCTGTCTTTTCATTCTTGTTCCCAATTTGGACTGTGTCTTTTCCAATGATTTTGGCTGAATCATCATTTTTGAAGGAGACTGATTCATCTCTTTCCTTTTGTAATGTAAGAAACTTGTCTCTATCACATGTCAGGTGTTTTGAACATCCACTGTCAACATACCAACCACGTTTCTTCTGTTTAGCTTGTAGAGAAATTGTGCATTCTTCATTGCTATATTGATCTTTCTTTGTTATCCATGTTATTTTCTGAGGTTCTTGTTTGTGACTCTATTGAGGTTCTTTAGGAGGGACTGTCATTCTACAATTTTTGGCCACGTGTAAAAAATTGTTAGATTTGTAACATTCCACTTCAGTGCTCAATGATTCAAACATGTTGTAACTTATTCTCTGTGTTTCACTAGGTCTTCTTGAATAACCCCTTTTTGTATGACTCTTAAAGTAGTTATTGTTCTTGTTGTTAGATTTGCAATTTACAGTTTTATGTCCAAAATTGTTACATGCATAACATAAACCAAAAAATATAGTTTGATACCCGGTAGTTGAAGATCTTTTGAAAGGAGGTGCTCTTATGAATACTTCTTCTTCTTGAGGCCTGTCTATATGTTGTTGATTCTGAAATCTGAATCTTCTTGGTGGAGGAGTGTCCCTGTAATATTCCTTGTATATCTTTTTATCCCCTTTGATTGTTTCTACATAGCTTTTTGGATTTATTTATTGCTCTATTGTTTTGGAGCTTGATCCATTTTCTGTCTAATTGTATCCAAGTCTGGACTTGTCAATTGAGATTTTTTATTGTTGATAATGCCATCCATAACTTTTGAGCTATTCTGCATATTTTTCTTTTGAATATCCTTTCTTAGTGTGACAATCTTTGCTTCCAGGTTTCCAATGATCTTGTTCTTTCCTTCTAGTTGTTCTTTGAGTGCTTCTTCAACTATTTTATCTTCTTCTATTTGAACCTTCAATTTTGTGATCATTTGTTCTAGTTCTTGAGTGTCTTTTTTCTTATCTAGTTCTGCTTATAGTTTCTTGTGTTTTTTCTTTCCTCTTCTGATAACTTCTATGACATTCATTAATTCTTCTCGAAAGTCAACTTCTATCTCTTCAATTTATTCTTCATATGCTTCTTCATATTCTTCTTCGGAGTCTTCTTTATCAGAGTCTTCTACTGCCATGAATAGAACTCTCCCTATTTCACTATCGCTGACTTTATTTTCATCTGATGATGAGATGTCTTCTTTGGTGCAAAAACTTTTATTGAAAACTTTCTTTGTAGTTCTTTTACCTTTATATGTTTGTCTTCCTTTTGAGTAACCTTCATCGTTTCTCTTTTTCTTATGAGGACATTTGTTAGCAAAATGACCAATACCATCACAATTAAAACAAATTAAAGGAAGCTTACCTCTATACCTACCATTGGTTCCCTTGTTCAGTCTTTTGACGAAGTTGGCCACTTCTTCACCATCTTCCAAGACATCGGTGTTGCTGCTATATTCTTCTTGTTCCTTTTTCTTTTGCTTTGATCTTTTGGATGCTTTGAAGGATGCTTCTTTTACATCTGTATTTTCGTGTTTAGCTCTCATCTCATATGCTGTGAAGATTCCATGCAGTTCCTCCATGCTTATTGAGTTTAGATCCGATATTTCTTCTAGTGTTGATATCTTAGGGTTGAATATCATAGGAAGAGATCTTAGTACCTTTTGAACAATTACAGATTCTTCGATTTCTTCTCTCAATCCTATGATTGTATTCATTGTTTCATCGACTCGTAAGAAGTAGGCTACGATATCTTCATCTTCCTTCATTTTTAGTTGTTCAAACTGACCTCTGTAAGTTTGAAGCTTTGTTGCTTTGAATTTTGAATCTCCTTCATAAATATTTTGAATCTTGTCCCAAATCTCTTTAGCAGATTTACAATGTGCAACTTTGGTGAATACAGTATCACTGAGACCATTCAAAAGTGCATTTTTGGCTTTTGAATTATTCTCATCGAATTTTACTGCTTTGTCATTTGTTGGTGGAACTGTTGGTGTTGTGTATCCATCTACAATTGATAGTCAAACTTGAAATCCCTGTGCCTGTATATATGTCTTCATCCTTATGCTCCAAAAAACATAATTATGTCCATCAAATTGTGGTATTCCATTTTTATACAAGTTGGTACTCTCCATGATCTACCTTTCAGTGGTTAAACTGATTTCTGAAGGAACCTTCTCTGATACCAATTGTTGGATTACGGAGAGGGGGGGTGAATCAGTTATAAAGTAATTATAATCTTTTTTCTTCAAATCTTATATCAATGTAGAATTATTATCCAATAACGAGCAGTAAGAAATAAACAATCACACACATACACAGTACACCAATGTTTTACGTGGAAACCCAAATCGAGAGAAAACCACAGAATTCTTTTTCTTATATGTCTTGAAGAATCACATTCATTGGAAGCACCAACTTCCTTTGTTTTCCAGCTGCAACTGGAAGGAGGCTCCAACCCCCTAGTTTCTCAGGCTACAACCTGAGGGAAGCTCCAACTCCCCAATTCTTTGGTTACAACTAGAAGGAGGCTACAACCCCTTATGTTCTCCGGCTACAACCGAAAGGTGGCTACAACCACATGTCCTTGCCTCGTCCTACCACCCTGAAGTAGAAGTAGAATGATAGAACCACTGTCACACTATCACTGCAAGATATATCATTGTAAACATGTACCAATAAATCTTTACCATGCATCAACCATGCATCAACCTGTACCTCAACCTGTAATCAACCTGTACCATAAACAAGTGCATCAACCATGCACCAACTTGTACCAAACAACATGTAATCAACCTGTACCATAAACAAGTGCATCCAACCATGTACCAAGAATGTACCAATCATGTGTCAACTACTCATCAATATGTACCAACATCATCAACTATACACCTCATATATGTGTCAACTCATCAACTACTTGTCTCAACCATGTACTCAACATGTACTTCAACCAAAATCCCTAATCAATTTCATCATCCAAATCCGATTTGTAGCTCTGTAATAGACCTAGTGTATATGATCACATTCCTACAAACCTTCCTTAACTTTAAAAACAAGAGACTATCATTTTCATCAAACTTTTCTTTAGTCTTGCATGTCTAGTTTTGGATTAGTCAACAACCCTAACTTGAAGTAATCATAACTTTGAACCTGTAATGTATAGAGATCTAAAACTGATACACAATGTTATTCAGTGTGTTTTATACAATTCCTCCATGTATCACTACTTGGAACCTCTCATAAAAGGAGTTATAGCAAAAATGACATACCTTGTTGAATTCTGACTTATTCTAGAGAGCAACCTTGTAGAGCATGCCCCGCACAAAATATTCGTTGAATTGATTTGAAATTGTTAAAAATCATACTAAATACTGTACCCTAACCAACACATGTTTTATCACTGAATTTGGATCTGTTATGAAGAAGTTATGACGTTTTTACCCGAAACACCTGTTTTTGACTAGTTTCAGGACTAGCCACAAACCCTATTTTCCACGAAATGTAACTCCCAAAATACAACGACTCACAAGCTGAATTTTTTACTACAATTAATTGGGTATGTTTTCTCAATGGCATAGAAATTTCACGATCTTAATCATTATATAAAAAATGTTATAGCGAAAATGGTGAGATGACATGTAAATAACATACCTTAGAAAGCACCATCAAAAGAATTTATCCTTCATTGCATTTGGACCTTCTTTTCTTCACCTTCCCTCAGAAATTCGGCTTAGATATCCTTGGTTACCTTAGAAACCTATAGATATTCAATATTCTCAAGTGTAATTAAAATGAGAGAGCCTTGCCTCTTATTTATACTCTCCAAGTAGCTTCCTTAAAAACATGTTCTAAGTCACTTGGCCCACTTTCCTTATTTTAGGGTTAACCCACTTCTAATTTCTCCATTAAATTTATGATTGAAATAATTTATTTTTTATTCACTTTGAATTATAATACACTCATCACTTCACTTTATTATTTACCTTTTAAAATCTCTTAAACCACTTTGACTACTTTGACCTTTTGGGGCTTCTAGATGACATATGAGAGTCCTCCAACTTCGTAAGGCCATAACTCTCAAACCATGAGGAGTTATGTGACATTCCACATACCACCAGAAATGGAATGACATGTAATATCCATATAGAATAGTATTACCTTCAAATATAGCAAAAATCATACAGTTATCCATCAAACAAACTTGGGTCCATTACTCAAACCTGGGTTCTCCAACTTCACATGGTCATAACTCTCTAACTGTGAGGAGTTGTATGACGTTCTACATACCACCAGAAATAGCATGACAAGCACTATCCATCTAGGATAGTTTCCCTAACAAATTCACTATCCCTCATCTCATTATTCCACAATTAAGCATGGGTTCTCTTACTCCGCAAAGCGTCTTCCCGTGAGGGCTTTCACCATAAGGGGACCACTTTGGAGTTCATCCATATTTACTTCTTATCAACCATGACAAAACAATAATGAGTCATATTTACATCAAACAATCTTGGGTCCATTACCCAAACCTTTGTGCTATGGGTCTTTCTTCAAGGGATGACATTAATGACAACCAACCTTAATCAACAATACATTTATTTTTAAACACACACAAGTTTATTAATGAACAAGGATATATAAGTCAAATTTCTGAGGAAATCTGAAGTAAAGAAGATCAAATTTCAAGGGAGGATGAAGTTTTTTGGTGATGTGTTCTAAGGTATGTTATTTACAGGTCATATTACCATTTTTTCTATAAATTTGTTTCTAGAATAACTCAGATGGTGAAATTTGGAGTCTATTTAGAAGAAATATCTAGGTACCTGTAGTAAAAATTTCAGCTCTTTATTCGCTATATTTTGGAGATACACTGTGTGGAAGATAGGGTTTTTGACTAGTCCTGAAGCTAGTCATAAACATGTGTTCCGAGTAAAATAGTCATAATGTATATAGAGAATCCAAAAGAAGTGACACCAATTACATTGGAAATAGTACTGTATGTAGTTTCCTGTGTACTAATTTCAGAATTTGATGTTAAATATTGAGTGTGGGGCATGGTCTATAAATTTGCTCTTCTGAATAAACCAAAATTGAATAAGATCTACCATTTTATGTATAACTCATTTTTTGGGAGGATTCAAGAAGTGAAACTTGGAGGAGCTTCAGATAATATATTGAGTAATATTATATACAAGATCAAAGTATTCCAAGAAGTGAAGAATTGGAAAATTTGAGGAAGTCTCAGGAAGCATTATCAAGTTCTATGTGATCGTTGGTTGATGGTGATAATTTAATGTAAAGTTTAATTATCTCTCATATATTCTTGGGTGGAAGGAAGGGGCAAGTATGGAGAGGTCAACGCTCTCTTGATATTGGAGGATTGTATCTTCCTTTTAGAGGTTTATCCCTCCCTTTATATTTGGAAGTCGTAGCTACTATTGGAAGTCATTACTTCCTTTGAACAATAATACATGATTACTTCTTATATACTGTGCATGGTGTATTGGTGTATCTCTTATAATATTCTTCATTGTTCAATGGATAGACTTCATTGCTGATTGGATATAAATTAAATACATGATTTGATTGAAGTACAAGTTCAAAAATACTAATTGCTCTAAACACTGATTCACCCCCCTGTGAGTATTTCCAATAATTGGTATCAGAGCAGGTTGCCTTTAGAGAAGTTTAACCACTAGAAGGAAAATCCCGAGCAGAGATGGATGACCATGAGCACATTCCAAATGGGATTCAATTATTTTATGGAAGCAATTATGCATACTGGAGTGATAGAGTGAAAAATTACCTAACAAATTTGGGAGTAGACATTTGGTACTCAGTTGTAAATGGCTATGTAATCCCAAAGAATGTTCCAACCGATCCAAATGAGAAGAATCTTATGAGTTGTAATTCAAAATCCATACATGCTATTCTAGGAGCATTGGCACCAACCATTTCTAGCAATGTGATGGGTTGCAACACTGCTAAAGAGGTATGGGACAAACTCAAGAGCATCTATGAAGGTCATCCAAAATTTAAGCAGGTCAAGCTTCAACGACATAGAGCATAATTTGAAAATTTGAAGATGGATGAAAAGGAAGATATAACAACCTATTTTATTAGAGTTGATGAAGTTGTTAATGCTATCAGAGGATTAGGTGAAGAGCTCAATGAATCCTTGGTTGTACAAAAAGTGTTGAGGTCACTTCTCTTGAAGTATGATGCTAAGGTCTCTGCCATTGAAGAAACTAGGGACTTGACCAAAATGAAAATGGATGAATTACATGGGTATCTTATAGCATATGAAATGAGAACATGTATAAAAAGTGACCAACCAAACAATGAAGCGGCCTTTAAAGCCATAAATAAGACAAAAGACAAGGATAACGACCTTGATGAAGAAATAACAAATTCCGTAAGAAGGCTCCAAAAGGGAACTGGAAGATACAAAGGTAAGTCTACTTTCAAATGCTTTAATTGTGGTAGAATAGGACATATTGATGAAAAATGCTACTACAAAAAGAGAAGTCTCAACAATAAAAAGAGATTCTACTCCAAGGATGATGACATATCCTCAAATGAGAGTGATGAAGAAGATAATGATGGAGGAGAAGTCCTCTTCATAACCCAAGAAACCCAAGATGATGATCACAAGAGTTCTAAAGAAGAAGAAATCATTTATGAATAAGATTCAGATGAAGAAACCAACCTTGATTCCTTTTGGGGATACAAAGACAACATAGAGAGTGAACAAGAAGATGAGAATCTTTAAAAGTTGAAGCATGTTGAAACTGAAAATAACAAGCTTAGAAACACAAACATAATACTAAAAGGTGAATTGAGTAGTTGTGAAGAAGAGAATTACAATCTTGAAAAGACCATTCATAGCTTGAAGGAAAAATTAAAAGATTATGGGAAATTGAAAGTAGAATTGGATCACACAAAATGGGAGCTACTCTTGACAATAGAAAAGTTGAAGAAGTTCAAAAAAAGAACTGAAAAATTAGATGATATCCTTAGGAGACAAAGATCTCCAAATGAAAAGATATGACTAGGATACAATGACAGTTTGAAGACACCAAAACAAGAGAAGGAAGATGAAAATGATGAAACCAACACTCCAGAGCAAGTTGACGAACAATATAGAAGACTAGAATTCAGAAGGAATGAAACATCAAGAAGATCCTCTACCATCAGGTATGAAAGCAATCATTATGAAGGAAACTACAAAAGAATAGATCGTGAACCCATATGGACCACACCACAAAGAAGATCACTTACTCCTAGGTATCAAAATTTATTTCTTGGACATTGTTATACTTGTGAAAATTTTGGACACAAGGCAATCAATTGTAGAATCAATGAAAGGAATAACTACGCAAGATACATGAATGGTGCAAATAGTAGATATTGAAATGTTTGCAGACCTATCAACATAAATTATAATCCATTTGACCCATTAATGGATCAAAATATTGTATGCTACAAGTGCAATAATCTTGGTCACAAAGCATGAGATTGCAGAGAGATGAAGGAAGATAATCCTATGCCAAATGTCCCTATACCAACTATAGTATGGAAAAGGAAAGAAACTCCACACAATGAAAACTGTAGAATAACATTGGTCACTAAAGAATGCAAAAAATAAGATGAATGATTCATAGACAGTGGGTGTTCATCTCATATGACCGGAGATCAAATAAAATTTGTCAACTTGAAGAAAAAGGGTGGAAATGTTGCATATGGAGATGACTCATCTATCAAAATAATTGGAAAATGAATGGTAAAGCTTGGAAGTGAAAATGTAAAAGAAGGAAAAGTCATATTGGTTGAATATCTTAAGCATAATCTCCTCAATGTCAAAAAAATATGTGATCAAGAATACACTCTTATGTTTGACTCCCGAAAATGTAAAATCAGAGAAAAGAATTCAGGAAGATTGGTTGCAATTGCAACAAGAAGACCGAACAACATATACATCCTAGACATGAAGAAGAGAGAGAAGACATAATCCACACAAAATGATTCCAAGGAATAAAACGTCCCAAAGACCAAAAATAAGGATGAAGTATTATTGAGTGCCACATGTTCAGGGGGAGAAGCCCCACCCTTTCCATTTATGTCAAAGGGGAAGAGAAATTGAGATCATGATGACAGGGGGAGCATGAGTGTTGTCATCAATGGCAAAGGGGGAGATTGTTGGAAGATTGGTTGTTGTCATTGATGTCAACCCTAGTCATTGGTTGTAGTCATTGATGTCAACCCTAGCCATTGGATTTTGGACCCCACATTTGATCTAAGTAGATAGACATGAAGGAAATTACACATGCAGATACAATACCCATGTATGGATAGTATAAGTCATGCCACTTCTATTGGTATGTGGCACGTCACGTGGATCCTCACGATTGAGGAGAAATGAATTTTTGAAGATGACAATGTGAATTGAAACATAAACTACATGTTGACCCTAATGTTAAAAGGAAGTGATATAAAGGGTATAAATACATCTCATTATACATTCATTTTTAAACACACACAAGTTTATTAATGAACAAGGAGATATAAGTCGAATTTCAGAGGAAATCTGAAGTAAAGAAGGCTGAATTTCAAGGGAGGATGAAGTCTTTTGGTGATGTGTTCTAATGTATGTTATTTACAAGTCATCTTACCATTTTCACTATAAATTTGTTTCTAGAACGATTTAGATGGTGAAATTCAGAGGCTATTGAGAAGACATCTCTAGGTACCTGTGGTAAAACTTTCAACACTTTATCGGCTTAATTTTGGAGATACACTATGTGGAAGATGGGTTTTTTTACTAGTCCTGAAGCTAGTCATAAACATGTGTTACAAGTAAAACAATCATAACGTCTTCATAGAGAATCCAAATGAAGTGACACCAATTGCATTGGAAAAGGTACAAGATGTAGTTTCATGTGTACTAATTTCAAAATTGAATGTTAAATATTGAGTGTGGGGCATGTTGTACAAGTTCAGTCTCCTGAATAAACCGGAATTGAATAAGGTCTACCATTTTCTCTATAACTCATTTTTTGAATGGATTCAAGGAGTGAAACTTGGAGGAGCTTCAGAGAATACATTGAGTGATATTGTATAGAGGATGAGAGTATTCCAAGAAGTGAAGAATTGCAGAATGTTAAGCCCTAATATTGGCTCATTACCCCTTAATTGGGGCATATTATATTAGTAATGTTATTTTATTTATGACGGCTTTAGGCCATTAGTTGTAATTATACATCCTAGTCTCCTATATATACCAAGGATACATTTTCATTTTGAATCATCTTGTACTTGAACATTTAAGTGGGGTAAAAGGAGGTTGCCCCCTCAAAGAGGCTTATTATCTAAAATTATCTCTTTTTCAAGGCATTGAGTACTTTTTCTAAGGTTTTTCTATGCTATATTGATATTTGGTTCTTAACATATGGTATCAGAGCTCAAGGTCTTGGGGTTTCACTGCTACATCTGAGACACCTTGGAATTTTAGCTATAAATTTTTTTCTACAACTTTTCAAAAGGAACGAATTGAAGAATATTTAGTAGACGGATCAAGGTACGTTGGGTTCAAATTCCATCTCCTAAGGCCTTATAGTTTCGAAGATAAAACCTGTACAGGATAGGGTTCTGGAATCATCATGAACTGAGTCATTGCATAATTTTCGTTATAAAAACTTTTATGCAATGTTTGAGACCCTAAAATCCCAAGTCTATTCACATAAATTAGTAAGGTATCTGTGGTAAAACTTGCAGCTTCTGGGTCATCTTAAATTTGTAGATACACCCTGTGTAAGATAGGGTATCTGAATAGTCCTATTGACTAGTCTCGTGAAGGTGTTCCAGGTAAAACAATCATAACTTATTCCTAGAGTATCCAAATTGAGTGGGACTGGTTTCATTGGATCTTGGACAGTCTTTAGTATTTTTGGTACGAGTTTCAGACTTTTATATCAATTATTTTGTGCGGGGCATGCTATACAAGTCATATCTATTGGAAAGGCCAAAAATTGGCAAGTTGTGGGGAAGTTACCATAAATGCCACTTGGCACATCTAATTTTGATCAGAACTGTGGCATTGCAGAGAAGAAATATCAGAGAACTACATAAAAGAAATTTTCATACCCAGAAGGTCCGAAACTTGGGAGATACAGTAGAATAAAGATTTTCTAGCATAACCACCTCAAAAT
>ML802617.1:0-24398 GCA_009831015.1 Picea engelmannii | reverse complement strand
GTAAAGGAGGTAGAGTATTTGGGTCATATTGTATCTCATGAAGGTGTCAAGGTAGACCCTAACAATATTAAGGCCATGATGGACTGGTCGATTCCCAAAACATTGAAGAATCTTAGAGGATTTTTGGGTTTGACAGGTTACTATCACAATTTTGTTCGGAACTATGGAAGAATAGCAACACCTTTAATGACACTAACTAAGAAGGATGCATTTTCATGGACTCCAGAGGCAACCAAAGCTTTTGAACAACTTAAAGAGGTGATGTGTAAATCTTCTGTCTTGACCACTCCAGACTTCACAAAAACCTTTATTGTGGAATGTGATGCCTTGGGAAATGGAATTGGTGTTGTCCTAATGCAATAAGGAAGGCCCCTAGATTTTGAAAGTCGACCACTCAAGGGAAAGGACTTACACAAACCCATTTATGAGAAGGAAATGATGGCAATACTACATGCATTGAAGAAATGGTGTCCTTACCTAATAGGTAGGAACTTCAAGGTCAAAACATATCATGATAGTCTTAAATACTTCTTGGAACAAAGACTATCTTCAGAAGAACAACAAAAATGGGTAACCAAGATATTGGGTTATGATTTTGAAATCGTCTATAAAAAGGGGAATACAAATGTTGTGGCAGATGCACTCTCAAGAAAGGATGAAGATGTTGAGGCCTTTCTATGTGCTATCTCGATCATCCAACCCGATTGGATAATAGAAGCAAGGGATGAATGGAAGAATGACGAAAAAGTGTGAACTCTCATTCAAAGGTTGCAACAGGATTCCAGTGTATAAAATACATTTACATGAAAAAATGATTCACTATGGAACAAAGATCACTTATATTTATGTAAGAACTCCCAACTCAAACAAAATGTACTATTGGAATTGCACACCTCTCCAGTAGGAGGGCACTCGGGATTTTTGAAAACTTACCATAGAGTCAAGAAGGATTTTTTTTGGGATGGCCTTAAAACTGATGTTCAAAGGTTTGCGGCAGAATTTTTGGTTTTCCAACAAAATAAGGTGGAAACAATTAATACCCCAAGTCTTTTACAACCATTATCCATCCCAAGTCAGTGTTGGGAGGAGGTTTCCATGGATTTCATCACAGGGTTACCAAAGTTTGAACGGAAGAGTGTCATCATGGTGATTGTTGATAGACTGACCAAGTACGCACACTTTTGTGCACTCTCTCATCCCTTCAAAGATAGTACAGTTGCCATCGCATTCATGGAGATAGTTCAAAAGCTACATGGCAGCCCAAAGATTATTGTAAGTGACATAGATCTCATCTTCACTGGACATTTTTGGATAGAATTATTTTCTTGTTTGGGTACTCAATTGGCTCATAGCTCATCCTATCATCCTCAATCTAATGGAAAAATTGAGATAGTGAACAAATGTCTGGAAGGCTACCTTCGTTGCTTTGTCTCTGATAAACAAACACAATGGTTCAAATGGTTACCCTTGGTAGAATGGTGGTATAACACTTCATTTCATACTGCAAAAAAAATGACACCATTTATGGCACTCTATGGATACCACCCTCCTTCCATCACTTATTCTCTAAAAGAAAAATCTAAGGTTCAAGCAGTGGAAGATCACATCGAGAATCAACAACAAGTTCTCCAAATCTTAAAGGACAACCTGACCATGGCACATAATCGCATGAAACAACAAGAAAATCAACATCGTAGTGAAAGAAGTTTTGAAGTAGGGGATTAGCTGTTTTTAAGACTACAACCATGCAAACAGATGTCCCTCAAGCAAGCCAAGAAGGATAATAAATTATCACCAAAGTACTATGGCCCTTATAAGGTGTTGAAAAAGATTGGTACTATGGCATACAAATTGGAGTTGCCTGCATCTTCACGAGTACACCCAGTTTTCCATGTTTCATTCTTAAAGAAGGTTATAGGCGACAAGATCCCAATTCAAACTATATTGCCATAACTTGACGAGGAAGGAAAAATCATATTGAAGCCTGAAGCCATCACTGACACAAGAATTTTCCAACTGAGGAATAGATCCATTTCAGAGTATCTCATTAAATGGAGGAAACTACCTGCTGAAGATTCCACTTGGGAAGATGAGTCTTTTATACAGAAGCATCTAGAGTTACTCAAGCGTTGCAGACAACACTTGTCTCAAGGGGAGGGGCATTTTAAGCCCTAATATTGGCTCATTACCCCTTAATTGGGGCATATTATATTAGTAATGTTATTTTATTTATGTCGGCTTTAGGCCATTAGTTGTAATTATACATCCTAGTCTCCTATATATACCAAGGAGACATTTTGCAAAGATTAGATTACAGAAGATTTATAGAAGGGTTCTCTAATATTGATCATCCCATCACTTCTTTGCAAAAGAAGGGAATTAAATTCGAATGGACATCTGAGTGTGAAGAGAATTTTAACATGTTGAAAGAATTACTTACTAGTGCACCTGTTTTAAATATTGTTGGCCCAAATGAAAGTTTTGTGGTATGTACAGATGCATGCAAGGAAGGACTTGGTGGAGTCCTCACTCAAAATTGACATTTCATTGGTTATGAGTCCAGAAATATTAAAAAACATGAGAGGAACTATTCCACACATGACTTGGAACTTGTTGCTATTGTTCAAGCAATGAATATGTGGAAGCATTATCTCATGGGGAAGTGATTTGAATTAAGAACACACCACAGCGGTCTAAAATATATTTTTGAACAACCAACATTGAATGCCAGGAAAACAAGATGGCTGGAATTTTTAAGTGAATACGATTTTGATATCAAGCATATCAAAGGAAAAGAAAAAAAAAATGTTGATGTACTTAGTAGAAGAATACATCTCATGCATGCTACAACTGTTAGTATGCATCAGTCAGATTTAAAGAGAAAATTTTTATATGTTGTTGTCATAGATCAACATTACCTACAGGTAAAAGAAAGCTTACAAAAAGAAAATGTACCACAAAAAATTAAAGATTATGAGATGAATGAAGATGGATTACTTATGCATAAAAATAGAATATATGTTCCTAGTTCGAGAGAACTTAGGAATTTGGTATTAAAATAAATGCATAATGTTCCATATGCCGGACATATCGATTACCAGAAAACAATTTCAGTAGTAAGAAGTCAATTGTTTTGGCCAGGAATGAAGAAAGGTGTTGTTGATTACATTGCCAGATGTATGGAATGTTAGAGAGTGAAGGCTAAGCATAGGCACCTAGTGGGTTTGCTACAACCATTACCAATTCCAGAGAAGAAGTGGGAAGTGGTAACCATGTATTTTATAACTAAATTTCCCAGGACAACAAGACAACATGATTCAATCATGGTCACAGTTGATAAATTGACAAAGGATGCTCATTTTGTTCCTGTGAAAACGACTCATACAATAGCTAATATTGCAGAAATTTACATGAGGGAGATTGCTAGGTTTCATGGGATACCTAAGACAATCGTCTTAGACAAAGATACAAAGTTTACTTCAAATTTCTAGAGGGGATTGTTTAAAGGATTTGGTACAAATCTGAACTTTAGCACAACATACCATCCATAGTCAGATGGGCAGATAGAAAGAGTTAACCGAGTAATTGAATACATGTTGAGAATGTATGTGATGGATAATCCATCTAAGTGGGAGGATTACTTGCACTTGGTTGATTTTTCTTATAATAATGGGTATCAAGCTTCATTGAAAATGATCCCATTTGAATCATTGTATGGTAGGAAATGCAATACTCGAGTGAGTTGGGACAACCCAGCAGACAGAGTGGTACTTGGGTCAGAATTGCTCAAGGATATGTAATACCAGATGGTTAGAATTAAGTAGAATTTAAAGGCATCTCAAGATAGATAGAAAATTTATGCAAATAAGAACGGGACAACTAGAGAATTTAAAATAGGGGAGCATGTGCTTTTAAAAGTAAATCCCAAAAAGAGCTCTCTGAAGTTGAATAGTTGTACAAAGCTAGCAACCAGATTCTGTGGTCCATTTGAGATATTGGAAAGAATAGGGCCAGTTGCATACATTCTTTCATTTCCTGCTTCCTTGAATGTGCATAATGTGTTTTATCTCTCTTTGCTAAAAACATATGTACATGATTCTAACCATGTTATTGATCTGCATCTGATTCATGTAGAGACAAAGGGAGACTTTTAGGCCCAACCAATGCGAATATTGGACAGAAAGGTCAAAATTCGATGGAATCGAGTTATAGAGATAGTAAAAGTCCAATGGACCTGCTATGGTCCTGAGAATGCTACGTGGGAGCATGAAGATGCCATGCAGGTAGAGTACTGACAAATTTTCGAATAAATTTTGAAATTTTGATTTCTATTGTGTATATGCGCTGAGGACAATGCCAAAATAAGTGGGAGGGGATGTAACACCTTAGGTTTTTAGCCCCATATTAAATAATGTATTATGTTAGTTGATGAGAGGCCAGAGTTCCCTAACAATTAAAATAGGCTAGTGTTCCTAAGGAATGTAATGCTTTGATCATTATTAATAATAAATACATCATTGGATGCTAGACGGATAAGGACAAGAGTTATAGGTGTTAGCACTCCTAAAATCTATTCGACTGATAAAAAGATGACGAAGGTAACTATTTCAACCAACTTTCAGACCCAAAACTAGACTTTCAGACTTGGAGAGGGCTCTCTCAGGAGACTCTGTCTCGATGTGGGATATGGCTTTAGAATTGTTGGTTAGATTTAATACCTTTGAAAAGACGAGTTCTGGTTGTATTGGCGCAAGAGAGTAAGACTTTGGGCTATGGAGTCAATTCGAGAAAACGACAGAAACAAATTACTCAATGACTGAACTTGAGAGGATAAAGGCTAAATGAGCAATAGTCTTCAGTGCAAAATCATTGCAGGTGGTGAGGAGAAAATACAGGAAGTAACTCGAAGCACTGTCACGGATGAATTCAGAGTTAACTTTTAGAGGAAATACGTTTTGTCTAAATGGCATGAACAAGGGGCGCTACGTAGTGAATCCACAGGTTTGAAATTTTGTTCCTATTTAGACAGAAAAAGATATGAATAAAGAAAACAAGAAGTATGTACGCAAAGAAAGGAAAACAATACATCCAACTGCTACAATTATAATCTTTTCATCAAAGCTACAGGACCTTTGCATTAAGTTTCGATCGAACTCAAATTACATACAACAGTTATTGTCTATACTAATTTTTCCAACCAACCTAGCTTACATAAAAAAGATCAAACATATAGGAGAGGGCGTCGCTTGGGCTAACCTGCTCTTCTAACTACTATCTCTAAAAACTAGGAAGCTGACTATTTTGCGTTACAAAACTCTTCGCATGACGCTTTTCCAAAAATAGACAACAAATACATCTGGATACATCATGACTATTTGTAATCTGCCATGGGGATTCGGTTATCGATCAATTCTCGTCATGAGGGAGTGATGTGTCAATGCTTTCCTTCGATCAAATATCTGAATGAACAAGTGTTTGTCAGAGTCCCGTTGTCTACTATAACGACTTTGATTTCTATTGCGCACTCATTTGCTGGGGGAAATATGCAGGGCAAGTGGCTGCAGACAGTCATGGCCGTTATCAAAATGGAAAAATGTCTTAGGGCGATGTCTGCTTAAAAACTGTCAAAATTTGCTTTCTGTTTTCGTATACAAGAAGGCACTCAGCTAATCTTGTTTCTTCTGTTAACTAGTGAGAGTCGCGAGCTTTCTCCTCGGTCGCTTCACATTCTTTGGAGTGCTTCGCATACCCTTCTTCTGACAACCTCTATTCTTCGAGAAACTATACAATTGTATCTTGCACCTCTCTAATTTGTATTTTCAGCCACATCACGTTCCCTTTGCGGCCTTGCACTGCTGACACTTCCAAGGTCTTTATCGCTTGTTGTTGTCTCAACTCCCTGTTTTCTTGGTACAGTTCGACAATAGCTAGTTTCAACTACTCATATAGATCCTGATCATTGGTGCCTACGGAATCCATCCTCCTTGTTCTGATCCTACTTTCTCGACTTGTGCCTTCCACAGGATCCAACCAGACATCGCGCATAAGTAAATTTTCAACAAACGATCTCGTACGCAGCTCGTCTGGGATTCGGGTTTCCCCAGCTTCCTTATTCTTCTTTGGCCTACCTCTTCTCCGAGGTATCTATTGTTGGGGAGACATGGCCTCTACTATCCTTCATTCCTGTGCAATTCCTTCCACTCCAAATTTCACACGATCCGATGTCATCGTTTCCACGAGTAAAAGGAGAACTCCCTTTGTATCCTTGGGGATGCCTGTCGCAAGTGAGAACGAAGCCTAGTCACTTTGGGGCTCGGGCCTGGAAATTATGCCACTTCACGCACCCTTCCTTACGTTTTGGGAGGTCTCCATGGTGCGACCAATATTTATCTTTGCGCACATTGGATCCGACGAATGCCTAAGATGGAGAATTCGATCAACCCGGGCCTGCAAGAAACACTTACAAACAGAGCATGAATCTGATTTCGTGAATAAAATGGGTGCAAAACCTCTGGGATTTATAAAATATTGGGAGGAAGGAGGAATCATGCCAAGGAACACTAAATTCACAGCGACTAGATGTTTCTAATCGAACTGCAGATTTTCCATAACACATCCCCGTGTGTAAGGTACAGGCGACAAGGGCTATAGGGCATACATGATACAAATGCCACGATTTTTCGTTCCTTCGGCTTTCATAATGAACTGATAATAGTTAAAACACTTGTCGAAGTGACTTACATTAACTGCTTGACTCGACCTAGGGCATGTAGAGACTAACTTTAATAGGACCCAACTCTTTGGGAACAACATGCCCATACCATTTACGCATGTTTCGACTCTGACATACCTTACCGTTCCCAAGGGCCAACCAACCACTTGCTGATTTCGACCCCTTCATTGTTATGTACTTGAATTCACATGTTTTGACACATGGGCCACAACTCGACCAAAAACCGACTCTAACTGAAAGAAAAATGGTGGCGCTAACAAATGGCTCCAACGGGGATGCTATCCTCCCCGCGAGGTAGCAAAGAATAGCAGACCAGGTGCATGACCATTGGGACTTATTTCGACTCTTCGAAACTCCAATATGAAAAACAAAACACAACCTAAACCTATCGACGCAACTTCTAAAGACTCAGCATAAACTTAGGGCCTTCACTTCAGGATTCAATTTTCTGCTGACCTACTGACTCGACACAAACATAAAACGACTATTTACAATGACATGTGACTTAAATGAAAATTATTTCATCAGGTAATGTTTGAGGGACCTGTCGTTTACAGGCCCCCAACCAATACACTCCCCATTTAATTCCTCCAAAAAATAAGCCTTATTTCCGCGATGTGCACCGATTATGAATGGACCCATCCAAAAATTATCGAACTTTCCATGATTTCCTTTGTCCTCATTTCTCATGTCCTATCTCAACACTAGATCACCCAACCGTAAATCCTCTGGATTAGAACGCTTGTCAAAGGTTTTCTTCATCTTTTCATGGTGGAGCTGTGATCGATTGTACACCTGTTCCCTCAGCTACTTTGTGTGAACCAGCTGATTTATTCTTCTCTGCGCATCATTTGGCTCGGCCTCCTGTTCTTGCAACATTTTTTCTGACGGGCAACCCTAGTGTGGTAGGGAAAATTTTGTATGCACTGTATACAATATGGAAAGGTGACGTTGAGATGTACTTCTTGGTGGTAACCCGATCTGCCCACAACGCATAGATAATATTTTTATGCCAAGATTTCTTATTGTCTTGCAGAAGCCTTTTGATGATCCTGGTTAGGATTTTATTTGAGGATTCTGCTAACCCGTTTCCTTGTGGGTAGTACATCGTAGAATGCCCTAGGGTTATATTGTAATCCTAACAAAAAATTTCCATCCTCTTAGACTTGAATACGGTCGCGTTGTCTGTTATGATCTTGACGGGACATCTGAATCTCGATAAGATGTTTGTCTGTAGAAATTGGATGATGACTACGTCAATAGCTTGCTTCGTGGGGATCACTTCTATCCATTTTGTGAAGTAGTCGGTGGCCATGAGTATCCATTTGTGTTGTGCCGAGGATGGAGGATTTATTTTCCCTATGAAATCCAAACCCCGCTGCATGAACGGTGCTTCGACTAAGATAAAATTTAGTGGCAGGGGCTGCAACTTTCTTCTCCCGTCGAAAATCTGACATTCACGACAACTGGAGACTTCTTTGTACACGTTTGCGAAAATTGTAGGCCAGTAGTAACCCACTCTTAGGATTTTGTGCACGGTGGTTTTCCAATAATGGTGTCCCCCACAGTCACCCTTATCAAATTCTTATGTGGCTCGCTTCACATCATTTTCCATCAAACAACTCAACAACATTCCCCCAGGATATTTCCAGTAGAGTGAGTTATCCAAGATGCAGAACTTAACTGCTTTAAGCTTTAGAAATCGGGCCTTGGTCTTACTTACGCCTGGAGGGTCCTGGAAATTCTTCATCACATAGATGATGTCTACATACCACGATGAATCAATGAAATCCTGAGACACATGCACAGTCGTTTCTTCATGAGGACTCTCTGACAAATCGAAAATAAAATTGATACCCACAGCGTCGCAATCCGATTTCGCCATTAGCTTCGCGAGGCCCTGACCCTTAATTAGTTTCATTGGCTTAATCTCCAGGTCATATTCCAGCGTGGCCTCTATCCATTTACCTCTCCTCCCTTCTGGGCCAGGCTAAGTCAGGATATCCTTTACTGATTTGTTGGGCACATAAGCAATGACGTGGGAGTGCAATATGTATGTCCTGAGCTCCTTCAGGGATTTAAATAAGGCATATGCTTGTTTTTCCATAATGTCTTACCTTAGTGAAGCATCCCTCAACATCCTACTGAAATAGGTTATAGGATTCTCAAAGTTCTGCTCGTCTTTCTGCAATAGCACACCAACAATCGTATGCTCCAAGGTAAATGAAAACATGATGAAATCTTTCGTGAAGTATGGACTAGCTAGCACAGGAGCTCTAGTCAGCGCCACCTTGATATCTTCAAAATATTTCTTATCCTCCGGATTCCACTTGATCTCATTTCCCTTCCTGAGCATGTAGGTTATGTGCTTTATAATTTCTCCCAGGTTCGAGATGAATCTTCTCAAGAAGTTTACCTTTCCCAAGAAGGATTGCACTTCCTTCTTACTGTGCGAAGCGTCGATTTTTAGGATTCCGTCAACCCGGTTGGGGTCTATATTAATGCCCTATTTCGTGATAATGTGCCCCAATACCTTCCCTTCCTCCATCCCAAAATGTGATTTCTTCGGATTCAACGATATGTCGAACTTCCTGCACTTATAGAAAACTTTCTTCAGATGCTCAAGGTGTTGTTCATCGGAGGCAGAGTATACCATGATGTCGTCCAGATAGATCACAATGAAGTTGTTCTTCTCGTTGACAAATGCGATGTCCATTTCCTTCTGGAAAGTGGCTCTAGTGTTCATCAGGCTGAAAGGAATCTTGGCGTACATGAACGTTCCCCAAGGAGTCGTGAAAGTCATTTTTTCTCTGTCGTCTGGGTGGACCATGATCTGGTTATACCCCAAAAAACCATCCAGCATGGACATCTTCTGGGACCCCACCACCTTTTGCAGGATATAGTCCATTTTCGGGAGAGGGTAGTGGTCCTTTAGGGACACCTTGTTCAAGTTTCGAAAGTCCACACACAGTCTTATTTCGCTGCTCTTTTTTCTTACAGGTACCAAGTTGGCTACCCATTTCGAAAATCTTAAAGAAATGATAATCTTAGCTTCGAACAATTTCTTTACCTCTTTTTTTATCAACGACAGTAGCAGGGGATTTATCTGTCTCAACTTCTCCTTGAAAGGCTTATGGTCTTCTTTGAGAGGGATAACGTGATGGATTACTTTAGTGTCATACACCTTCAAATCGTCATATCTCCACGCGAAAACGTCAAGGAAATCCTTCACGAGATTGACATAGTCTTTCTTGACCTCTGGACTGAGCATTTTCGATAATTTGATTACTTTTGGGTTCTCCTAAGTCTCGATGTTGCAGTCTTTGACATCCGCATCGTTTACAATGATCTTGGGATTCCTGGCCACGTCATTTTCGTCGAACAACTTTTCCAGTGGCACTAATCCCTTTGGAATGATGTTATTTTGCAATTGTACTATGTCCCTTCCTGCTATTTGGTTCTAGAAAGGGCCGTCATTATTGCATGCATCCACGCTCCCATCTTCGTCACAACAACATTCATCATCAATGTTTATGTTAGCGAACTTGTTGCTCATCTGAAGAAATCTTTCTATCTGCTTGTCGTCCTCAAACACCTTCCAATATTTGATATTATCAGGCATTGCGAGCTTGTGTTTGACTTCAATCTCGTATTTTTTTTTTGGGAATATGGGGATTTTAAAAACCGAGGCTGAGGTGGCCAATGCATCGACGATTTGATTTTTCTCCCTTGGGATAGCAGATAGGTCATACTCTGAAAATTCCTCGAGGAGATCCAGCTCCAAGTTTTTGTATGCTCTCAGCCTGGGGTGCTTTGTCTGATATATGCCCTTAACCTAGTTTATGACCAGTTCAGAGTCTCCGCAAACTTCTATCCTCTTTGCGCCTAATTCTTTCAACACCTTCAAGCCCAGAATCAATGCCACATACTTGGCCATGTTGTTTGTGCATTCGACCGTGAGCTTGTATGAGCATAGCTTTGTGCCCACTTGATGGGGGCTTACCCATATGTTGGCACCTGCTCCTTCCTTGCTAACAATGCCATCGAAACTCATGTTCCTCATCCCGTTTTCCACGCGGTCTTTTGGGTCGGCGCACTCTGTTGCTTCCCGCGCGGTTTCCTCATCAGTTGTCATGATGGTCGTCGGCTCTTCCTCTTCAAAACTCAGGTCATTGTAGAATATAGAAGAACCAACCTCAATGTTGATGGAGTATATGTGGTGGTTGTTTGGCTTCGTTTTGCTGCTTACCATGTATTTCAACAACACTTCTTTGTATAACCGTCTGTCCTGGCCAAAGATGGGAATGGTGGCGTATGACATGTCCATTTGCAAGGTCCCCTTTAACTTCGCATCCCACGATATGGAAAGCATCATGCCAAACGTAGGGGGTATGTCTGCCACGACCACGTCTATAACCATTTTCTCCGAAGGAATTTGGGCCAATGACACGACCAAGTCCTTGATTAGACCCAAGAACTTGACTTTCCTCGAATCAAAAGAGAAAAGGTCCTTATAGGTCCTGGTGATATCCAAACCTAATTCATCCATGATCACCTTTAGCATAAGGTTGTGCGATGCCTAGAAATATAGGATGGCATTATGTAGGATCATTTCATGAACCTTTAGACTGATGTGGAACGAAGGCACATCCTCAGTATCACTTGTCTCCTCAACACGCGGACCAAACATAATAGCAGGGTGATCATCTTGGATATTCAAAGTATCGAGGGTCCCTCCCATTTTCAGAATTTTAATAATCTTCTCCCGATACTCTCCCTTTGTGATAAGTTTGTTGAATGGGATAGAGATTTTTATTTTATCCATTTCATGCTCAAATTTAAAAGGGGGACAAACTTTCAATACCTCTCTTCCACCCGCTTCTCGGCTTGCTTCTGAATTTTTCTTCAGGGCTTCTTCCTTCAACTTTGTCTTCTTCGTCGCATCCTTGGTCGTGCTTTCTGGCCTCGGTCCACTTGTGGAAGGGGTGTTCGTCGGAGGTTTCCTTACGGGATTCGTCTGTTGAGGCTTGGTAGTTGCTTCTTTGCTACTGAGGTTATATTTTTTCTAAAACTGCATGATGGCATTATGATAACCTTTTTTGAACTCTTTCGTTTCCCAGGACAACACGTCATCAGTTTCCCCAATCCATGCATCGTCCGTCTCTAGCATAAAATCATCTTTTATGCTCATGTACCAATCATGTTTTCTCTTTGTGAAAAACGCATGTGGGTTCTTGTCATCGCAACAATGCATTTGGTCTTCGAACATCTGATTGAAGTCTTCATCCACGTAGTTGTTTTGCAATGGAGGCCTTGTCTGCTAGTCGCCTTGATCTCTCTGCTCCCTTTGTTCCCTCTGTCTAATCTGAGGAACTTGAACCCTCCTAAGGTTCTAATTCCTAGGCTGGGGGTCATGTTGTTCTCCGGAAAAGGGTATGTTTCCCACAGACATTTTCTCCATTAGCTTATCCATGGTTCTCATCATTAAGTCAAATTTGTCGTATGTAGATCTCGACGTCGATGGTTGCACGTCTCCTAGGGGATTCTTATCGCCTCTGTTGAATCTCTATTTGATCTTCCCTGACGCCATCATATTTACCTCGACTTCAATCGCATTTCTCATTATCACGTCTAGATTTGTTGATCTTCTTTCTTTCAACAACAATGCAAAATCGTTGTCGAAGGAGTCGACGTATCGCAACTGCACAGCTCTGGGAGGTGGTTGGACCTCTACGGGAATCGATTTATAAACCTTCATGAAATGGGAGGATAATTCTGGCACCGTCTCTTTCGGTACCTTCTTCATATTATTGTACTGCATTAATAACTGCAAGGGATTCTTCTTGTCTCCCAATCTATTGATGAAAGACATTACGAACACAACTAATTCTTGAATGCTCGCAGTTGGGAGGGATTTGAACTACTTCCTCACCTCCCCCACAAAAATCTGCGTGAAAAACTGAATTTTTGCGTCTTCATAATCTACCTCTTCTAGGTCGACGAAATTGTTGAACCAATCTAGATGCTTCTTGGCTGAAACGCTCCCTTCAGCATCGTAGAGCTTAATCCTTTGGCTGTAATTTTGGGGCAAGTCATGAAGTTGGGATGGAAGAATGAGGGGGAGAACCTGGCGGCCATGGATCTAGGAGGGTTGGGGGTTTGAGGGATATTGTTAAACACTAGGGCTTGGAATCTCTTCTGGTCGAAAACTATCTCGTCCAACCTGGTTTCTGACTTAGACCTGGAAAGGGTTTGTTCAAATAATGCATCAAACTCAAGGTCGTCGATGCTTTGCATGTCGTATTTTGGTAAGGACTGACTTTTGTCCAGGTAATAGAACGGGTTCAATGCTTGCTCTCTAGTCTTGCACATAATTTTCTCGAGGTCGTACACAGGCTCTGCAGGGTTTGGGTTAGGATTTTCACTGGTATAGATCGTCTTCAGAGCCAGGGTTCCTGAACTGTGCTACTTGGAGCTACTGGTCTTTTTGACTGGATTCGCGAGGGTAAAGGTTTCAGTCGGTACAAATGTATGTCTCTCTATTACCCTTAGGGGTCAAAATACAACGTTAGTCATTCTCCCAGGGAAAATCTATTCAATTTTGTCCCCGACAATGACGCCAGAATGTTAGCACTCCATAAATCTGTTCGGTTGATAAACAGACAACGAAGTTAACTATTTCAACCAACTTTCAGACCCAAAACTAGTCTTTTGGACCTAGAGAGGGCTCTCTCAGGAGACTTTATCTCGATGCAGGATATGGATTTAGAATCGTTGGCTAGATTTAACACCTTTGAAAAGATGGGTTCTGGTTATATTGGCGCAAGAGAGTAAGACTTTGAGCTATGGAGTCGATTCAAGAAAACGACAGAAACAAATGACTCGATGATTGAAATTGAGAGGATAAAGGCTAAACGAGCAACAGTCTTCAGTGAAAAATCGTTGTGGGTGGCGAGGAGAAAATACAGGAAGTAACTTGAAGCACCGTCATGGATGAATTCGAAGTTAACTTTTAGAGGAAATATGTTTTGTCTAAATGGCGCGAATAAGGGGCGTTGTGTAGCGAATCCACAGGATCAAATTTTGTTCTGATTTAAACAGAAAAATATATGAATAAAGAAAACAGGAAGTACGTATGCAAATAAAGTAAAACAATACATCAAACTGCTACAATTAGAATCTTTTCATCAAAGCTACAGGACCTTTGCATAAAGCTTCGATCGAACTCAAATTACATACAATAGTTACTGTCTATACTAATGTTTCCAGCCAACCTGGCTTACATTGAAAAGATCAAACATATAGGTGAGGGCGTTGCTTTGGCTACCCTACTCTTCTAACTACTATCTCTAAAAACTAGGAAACTAATTGTTTTGCGTTAATAAACTCTTCGCATGACGTTTTTCCAAAAATAGACAAAAAATACATTTGGCTAAATCATGACTGTTTGTAATCCGCCACGAGGATTTGATTATCGATCAGGTCTCGTCATGAGGGAGTGATGTGTCAATGCTTTCCTTCGATCAAATATATGAATGGACAAGTGTTTGTCAGAGTCTCGTTGTCTGCTGTAATGGATTTGATTTCTGCCACACACTCATTTGTTGGGGGAAATGTGTGTGGCAAGTGGCTACAAACAGTCATGGTCGTTATCAAAATGAAAAAATGTATTAGGGAAATGTCTCCTTCAAAATTGTCAAGATTTTCTTTCTGTTTTCGGATACAGGAACGAACTCAACTAATCTTGTTTATTTTGTTCGCTGGCAAGAGCCGTGCGGGCTTTCTCCTCGGTCGCTTCACATTCTTTGGAGTGCTTTGCATACCCTTCCTCTAACAGCCTCTGTGATTCGCGTAGCTATACAATTGTATCTTGCACCTATCTGAGTTGTCTATTGAGCCACACCATGTTTCCTTTGCGGTCTTGTGCTGATGACACTTCCAGGATCTTTGTCGCTAGTTGTTGTCTCAACTCCCTATTTTCCTGGTACAGTTCGGCGATAGCTAGTTTCGCCTGTTTCAACTGATCAGATGGATCTTGATCATTGGTGCCTGTGAAATCCATCCTCCTCATTCTACTCCTACTTTCTCGGCTTGTGCCTTCCACAAGCTCCAACCAGACATCGCGCATAAGTAATTTTTCAGCAAACGATCTTGCGCGCGGCTCGTAAGGGATTCGGGTTTCCCTAGCTTCCTTATTATTCTTTGTCCTGCCCCTTCTTTGAGGTATCTGTTTTTGGGAAGACAGGGCCTCTACTATCCTTCCTTCTTATGTAGGTCCTTCCACTCCAGGTTCCGCATGGTGCAATGTCATCGTTCCCGCGAGTAAAGGGCGAACTCCCTTTGTGTCCTTGGGGATGTCTGTCGTGAGTGAAAATGAATCCCAGTCGCTTTAGGGCTCGGGCCTGGCGATTCTTCCACTTCACGTGCCCTTCCTTAAGTTTTGGGAGGTTCCCATGGCGCAACCAGTATTTATCTTTTCACACAGTGGATCCGATGAATGCCCAATATGGAGAATTCGATCGACTTGGGCATGCGAGAAACACTTACAGACAAAGCATGAATCTGATTTCGCGAATAAAATGGGTGCAAAACCTCTGGGATTTATAATGGATCGGACGGAAGGAGGAATCGTGCCAATGAACATTGAATTCATGGCGACTAGATGTTTTGAATCGAACTGCAGATTTTCCATAACACATCCTTGCATGTAAGGTACAAGCGATAAGGGATGCAGGGCATACATGATATGAACGTCGCGATTTTTTGTTCCTTTGGCTTTCATAATGAATTGATAATAGTTACAACACTTGCCTAAGCGACTTCCATTAACTGTTTGACTCAACCTAGGGCGCGTAGAGACTAACTTTTAACAGAACCTGACTCTCTAGGAACAACATGCTCGTACCATTTACGCATGTTTCGACTATGACATCCCTTCCCTTTCCCAAGGCCCAATCGACCACTTGTTGACTTCGAACCCTTCATTGTTACGTACATGATTTCACATGTTTTGACACATGGGCCACAACTCGACCAAAAACTGACTCTAACTAAAAGAAAAATGGCGGCGCTAACATCAGGAGCTGTGATTCCACAAGAGAGGGGGATTGAGGGGCTGAGTATTTATTTTATATTTTATTTCCCATTTTGTTTAATGGAGAATAACAATTATGTGAGCTTCTTGGGAGGAAGGCCAAGTGGTTCCTTGATTTCAAGAATTACATAAACCTATCTTTGGTCTGGGGTAGGGATTTTGTTGTTGATTTCTTCTTCTTCTTCACTCATTCACTCAATTTATCGATGTTCACACCTTTCGTTGGTATTTCACTCCATTCATTATTTCACCCACTCGTCTTTCCTCATTCGTCTCTTGAATTGGGAAAGGAAAATGAATTGTTGAAGAGCATCCATGGTATTGTTGGTTCTAAATACTGCTAGTGTATTCCGACCATGAATCAAGACTTGCATGTCTAAGATGCTTTGGTATGTGCTCATTTTTTATCACAGCTACGAGTCTTGAGAGTCCCAACATGGAGATTTTGGACCAGCTTCACTGGAGTCCTGGAAGGAGATGGACAACCTAAGGGACTTCATGGTAGAGAAAGGGGTCCATTCTCTTGGGTTGTGCAAGTTGGGTAGAAGAGACCTGGTGTACTTTGGAATTTTGTGGGTGCTAAGAATCCTGTGAGAGCTTGAGTGTTGAATGGTTTGGGAAGCCAAGTGACACTCTGGATCCGTCCTTGTGGATTCATAGCCCTAGATCGGGGGTGACATTGCTATTGAGACTTGGAACAATAGTGTCTATGGTTGGGTGGAACGTCCTTGGTCTGCATCCAGATGGTGATTCATTTCATGAAAGATAAGTTCTCTATGTTATGGTTTTGTTTACATGTGTATCTTTATTTCCATTGTGTATTTAATTATCTATGAATTTCGCATCTATAATATGCATGCTTGTTGGTTATTGTTGTGCATGTCGTATGGTTCATTTCTTTTATGTTGTGGCATGAATGTTGATCTATGCATGTGAATACCTCATGCATCTTTATTAGTTAAAAGTCAGATCATGAATCAAAAGAAGTTAGAGAGCGGGCTTGAAGTAGTGTGGCCATCCTAGCATGGATGGGTACATTACAAAAAGTGGTGTAGCCCGACCTGGGGGTGGCTAGGTACGTTACAATCCACCTCACCTCCTCTAAGAGTAAAGTATCCACGGCCTCATGAAGTTCCAATTTCATTACAATGATTCCAATGGCTATTATGAGGTTGTTCCATGAGTTTGGAAAATACTACAAAAGGGTCATACAATCATCCTCCTCATCCATATTCATTGAACAACTAAGGTCAAATGGGTCACAATAGGATTCAATGCATTCAAGTGTTCAACTATAGAATCAACATCACCCATTCTCAATAAAAACAACTTTTTTCGCATAAATTATGAACCAAGTTTTTAGCATGATACAAATCCCCTAACTTGTTCGAGAGAGTTGTTGCGGTTTTTTCTTTAGAAACATTCAATGCCATCAAATTGACCAAACAAGGCTTCCAAAATTTCTCTCCAACACCACCAACTCTTCATATTTCATATCAATGGGTTTGGTTTGATAACCCATAGATTTCGATCTATAAGAAGTTCCTCCACCTTGAGCTTCCACAACTCAAAATTGGTGCCATTAATTTTTTCCATTTCTAATCTAGATGTGCTTGCTATTTGCCTGCAACAAAATTTCCTTGTGTGCAAACTTCCACTCAAACCAAGATTAGATAAAAAAAACATTGTCCCTAACTGTAGTATTCCATATATTAAATAGTATGCAGAACATAAATATTTTAGCTAGAAATGGCAGAAAAACAATGATATAACAAGAACAATACCAGAATAATACTAGAATAACACCAGAAAGATCACCTTGATTAGTGATATCAATTCTCACTTGCCTCTTCGAGGAGGGAACCTCCAACATAGAAGAGCTCTATTACAATAATATCCAAGACAAAACTTATCATACCCTCTACTCCTATTTATACTAAATATGTCTATCCAAAAGAACAATCTAGAGGAAGATCCTTCTAGAAGCGGAAGCTTCTATTAGGTATTCTTACATTTGACTTATTCTTCCTTATTTCTAGGCCTTATTAATATTGGCCTTTATTACATGGAAATATATTATTCTACCTACATGAGGGGTTAGGGAGGTTAGGTCTATAATATGTCCTCCCCCTTAAAAACAACCTTGTCCTCAAGGCTTGAGATGAGGAAATTGTTGGGAAATGGTAGTTGGTTCCCAAGTGGCATTGTGATCCAGGTGGATATCGGTGGCCACCCACCTTTTCCAAATGGCTCAAAACGACTTTCTGGCAATTTTGACAATTTACTATTTTTAGCAGGTTTTAACTTCTGGGGCCATTTTGAGGGCCCAAATGAAGGTTTTTAGAGATCTAGGTTCTCAATGATAGATGATGGCATAATTGAGCCCCCAAAATGAATCTCCTTGATTATACCTTTCCAACGAGCTATCACACGCCTAAAACGGAGATCGTATGAAAAAGTTACGACCCCGAGAAGTTGATGTACTCACTTACCCAAACAGGGCCCACATGACTTTTGGCGCTTCATCTCCCAGGGTTAGGTTTTTGGATGTCTAGAGTTTTTGGCATTCCTTCTTATTGTAAAAAGGCCTTCAGAGCCTCATTGTAATCATCTTCTTGCAATGCGAGTAGTCGTCACATCTCTTCTCAGAGATAAGCTGCCACCATTCTAGCGAGTCTTCCACTTTGTATTTTTACAGTCTCTGTACATTTCATTCATTAATAGAAATCGTGTATTACTATATATCTGTGTTTATGGTTTCATCTCCAATACATTTCTATTATATTATTGAATATCTGCGATATCTCTGTGCATTTCTTTATTATATCTCCGCTCTCATTTCGTGCCGAAAATAATCCAGATCACATTGACTGGAGTTGTATATTTCCACTAGACTAACACTTCCTTGATGGTGTGCTAACACAAAAGAAACTCACGCTGGTACAAAACTACTTGTGGTTGCAACCAGATGGAGCCTTCTTCATCCAACTTGGGAAGGCTGGTTTGAGTTTGGCTCTTAGTTCCAATCATCTTCTTTAAGAAGGAGACATGAAAAACAAGATGAAGCTTAGAATGATTGGGAAAATCTAATTGATAGGCCACCTGTCCCACACGCTTGAGAATGGTATAAGGACCATAAAATTTGGGCTCTGGTTTCTGACAATGGTTAGCCTTGAGGGAATTTTGCTTATAAGGTTGCAGTCGAAGAAACACCTGGTCTCCATCAACAAATTGATGTTTAGAGTGACCTTGATATACATGTTGCTTCATGTGATTCTGGGCCATGAACAAATTCTCTTTGTAGGTACGAAGAGTAGCCTCTCGAACTGTAAGACTTTGGTTAATTGCTTGGACCTTCAAGACAGCTGGCAGGTATGAAATAACTGAAGGTGGATTTTGTCCATATATTGCTTCAAAAGGTGTCATGTAGGTGGTTGTATGGTAAGAAGTGTTGTACCACCATTCAGCTAGTGGTAACCATTGAGCCCACTGATTTTTCCTTTTCGATGAAAAACACCTCAAATATGTTTCCAATCACTTGTTGACAACTTCAGTTTGACCATCAGTCTGGGGATGATAAGATGTGATGAGATGCAATTGGGTGCCCTGTAGCCTGAACAGTTCTTGCCAAAAATTGCTGGTGAAAGTGGGGTCTTGATCAGAAACAATATAATGAGGCATGCCATGAAGCTTGAAAAGTTGAGCCACAATGGAGGCTGTAAATGGGTGTTGAAGAGCACATAAATGAGCATACTTGGAAAGATGATCAACGACCACCATGATGAATGATTTGTTGCTCGATTTAGATAAGCCCATAATAGAATCCATAGATATATCCCTCCAAATAGCAGGTGGAATCATAAGCAGTTGTAGTGTGCCAGGAGATTTGACTGTTTCTCCCTTGTTGCGTTGACAAAAATCACATTCTGCCACAAAATTGTGAACGTCCTGTTTCATACCATCCCAGAAAAAAGAATGTTTGATTCAATCGTAGGTTTTGGTAAACCCTAAGTGCCCAGCTATGGGTGTAGCATGAAGATCATAAAGTACCGTGGATTTAAGTTGTGACTATTTACTTAAATACAAATGGCCTTTGTAGCAAAGCTCATCATTGTGCCAAGAGTACCCTGGGGAAACTAGAGAATTGGCCTGCAATTGTTGGATCAGATGCGAAATTTTGGGATCGTGTAGCCATTCCTAGAGAATAGCTTGGAGCCAATCTGGTACAATGAAGGAGAGGGGAAAAAAATACCTTTCATCTTCATATTTTCTTAAACGTGCATCAACAACCACATTGTCTTTTCCTTTCTTGTAAATGATATCATAATCATATCCAAAGAGCTTAGTCACCCATTTTTGTTTTTTCGGGGAGGAAGGGTGTTGTTCCAAAAAATACTTGAGGCTTTGATGATCTGTCTTAATTTGGAAGCATTGCCCCAATAGATAAGGGCGCCAAAAATGCACTGCATGAAGAATAACTAACATTTCATTTTCATAGATTGATTTGCCAAAATGTCTCTCTGACAATTGTTTGATAGTAAAGGCCAGAGGCCGACCATCTTGCATAAGGACTGCTCCAATTCCTCTCCTAGAAGAATCACATTCCAGGACAAAGGTATTTGTGAAATCATGAAGGGCCAGGACTGGAGTGGTGCATATGGTCGCCTTCAAGGTTTGAAAGGCCTGATCAATTGCGGGAGTCCAAGTGAAATAATTATTTTTAAGGAGAGCAGTGAGAGGTACCACAATCTTTCCATAATTCTTAACAAAATTGCGATAATAGCATGTTAAACCTAGAAATCCATGCAATATTTTGAGAGTCTTTGGGCGAGGCCAATCCTGCATAGCTTCAATCTTTTTAGGATCCACCCTAACACCTGCCTTGCCAAAAATATGACCCAAGTACTCGACTTCCGAGGCTCCAAAAGCACATTTAGATTGTTTGAGGAAAAATTGGTGTTGAGAGAGTAGATGTAGAACTAGATTCACATGAGCAAGATAGGTTGTCCAGGTTTTACTATAGATGACGATATCATCAAAGAAAACTAAGACAAAATGATGGAGAAAAGGACATAAGACATGATTCATGAGGCTTTGGAAAGTGGAGGGAGCATTACATAAGCCAAAGGGTATGACCAAAAGTTCATAGTGGCCCTCATGAGTTTGAAATGCAGTCTTAGGAATGTTTGCCTCATTCATACGTATATGGTGGTAGCCAGAACAAAGATCGAGTTTAGTAAAGAACTGGGCACCACTCAATTCATTCAAGAGGTCATCAATGACATGAATGGGAAATTTTTCTTTGATGGTGAGTTTGTTGAGGGTGTGGAAGTCAGGACATATGCATCAAGAGCCTTATTTCTTAAGGACCATGACCACAGAAGAAGAGTAGGGGCTCATACTAGGACGGATAACACCTGCAGTGAGAAATTCTTGAACAATTTTCTCAATTTCATTTTTCTGGGAAAATGGATGATGATAGGGATGAACATTGGGAGGAAGGCTTTAGGGGACAAGGGGAATGGAACGATCATGAACACCACGGGGGAGTGGAAAAAACAACTTGATGTTTAGAGAGGATGGTTTGGAGGTCTTGCGGCAAAGAGGGTGTCTTAGTGGCTTGAATGGCATGGAGTTGTGCAATAATTCCAGAATGATTTTTTTTTAGGAGTTTTTCCATGCGATGGGAAATGATAATCTCTGGGGAACCGACGATGATACCTTGAAACTTATATTGTTAGCCCTCCTGGTTGAATTTCATGGTTAATTACTTAAAATCCATGAGAATGGGACCCAAATTCCTTATCCATTCTGCACCCAACACAATGTCACAACCTCCCATGTCGATAGAGAACATGTGAGATTTAATGTGGTACTAGCCAATTTGGAGACACACATTTTCACAATTCCCCCACATTTCATGGATCCACTGTTGGAAATCATGATTTGAAAATGATTGAAGGCACAGATATAGCAATTAGTTTCTTGGGCAATGCAGCTATGAATAAAGTTATGGGTGCTTCCACTGTAAACAAGGATGATTACCTTCGATGCTTAATGTAACCGATTAGATGGAGGGTTTGGGGAGCAAAGAACCCAGTGAGAACATTCAAGGAAATGACTGGTTTGACTTCGAGAGGGTCAGAGAGTGGGGTCATGTCAGTGGGTTAAGGTGACTTGGTCACAGGGGGGGCCTCAACATCATCTTCCGAAACATCCTCAGACATGCTCATAAAAACCTTTTGTTCCTTACACTTGTACCCAAGAAAATATTTTTCGTCACAATTATAACAAAGGCCTTTGAGTTGGTGTTCAACCATTTCTTCCCTGGTCAATTTATGGATCTTTAGTGGAGTAGAAGGAGGAGTGGGAGTGACTAGTTTAGGGTGAGGAATAAAGGAGGGTTTTTAGGTTTGAGAAGAGACAACTTGTTGTGCTTCCTTAGCTCTTTTAGTAGCTTCCACCCAACTCTGAGGCCAATCCATGAGGACATGGGAATGAATTTCATCCTTGAGGCCACTGATAAAACATTATCGGAAAAAAGCATCAGACATGTCCTTTGTATGGAAATCCAATCGCTCAAAAGAAACTATAAAGTCTTCCAATGTTCTATATTGGTTCAAGTTTTTCAAATGGCCTAAATGGTTGGTGTCAGTGTCAAAGTGTTCATAAATCTCTTCCACAAATTGTGTCCAAGCCACATACCCTTGGCGAACATTTTTTCTCCGTTGCCACTATTACCAACGTTCTTGATCTAGATGGAGAACACCATACTGGAGTTTGGCCAACTCATTTGTAATGCCATACAAAGAAAAATAATGTTCCATTTGAGTTATCTATCCAGTGGGATCCGAGCCATCAAATTTGTTCACATCCACATGCAGAAGGCATAGGTCACGCTAAAAATGATGGGGATGAAAAGTTTGAGAATTAGAGGAAGTTTCACCTTTGAAGTGAAAAGGTGGGTTAGAGGAGGGAAGATCGGCAAGGATATTCAGCTTGGCACAAATCATTGTAGTGAAGGATTCAAACTAGGTAGCGAAGGATGCAAGCTGGGTAGCGAGGTCTTGTTTGATGGTTTCCATTTTGGCGTTGATGGAGGAATGCATGTTCTTATTGATGGTGGAAAAATTGGCACTGAGCTACCTCACTTCTTGTTGGATCTCTGTGAAAATAGATGACAAAGTATTGAAGCGAGCTTCCAAGTCTTGGCTATGGGTGTGGGCCATCATGAAGAGGGAAAACGAAAAGGGACGGGTGGGACCACATAGAAAATGGGTTATGGGTGAAGTGTATCATGACGATCAGGGTGATGAGGGGAATCCAATGGGGTAAGGCCCAAATAAGGGTGTTGGAAGGGGTTCGGGTCCACAGGAAAAAAAAATGTTGAAAATGATAGGTATGACTACTATAAGGGTGAAGAGATGGATCCAACAGGATAGGGCTCAAATAATGGTGCTAACAGGATCCAAAAAAAAAAATTAACTCATGCGGAGTTATACTCCGATTTGAATAATACTGCAGTGTTGAAATGCCCAAATTATTAACAGGAAGAAATGTGTAGTAATTTTGCAATCTGAATGTAGGAGGCACAGTTGCGTGACAATAGATATTGTCTGTTCCGTTTTTGTTTCCTTCCCAAGAGTTAGGGTATGCAGGGTGTCTACATACAAAGGTTTTCCCTATGCTATAACTCTTTGATATATGTGTGGGGTCCAATAGTAGTACTCGACCCAATATCTTAGGGAACCAACTAAGGAGGCTAGATCGTGCCCTTAGTTGTACTACCCGACTACCCAAGTACTAGAGAGTATCTTCCCGAGTGTTGTTCTCAGTGGCACTATAACAGTTAGACGATCGATTGATTTATCTATGGATGGCTTCAGGAGATCTAGTTCGATCCGTATACAGGTGTTTTTTGATGCGCTACCACTCGAAGGGGTACCAACATGGGTTACAAGGGTGGCCAAAAGATATGTGCTTTAAGTACCACTTGTATTTCCTGCATGTATGACTCCCCGACTATGGATTTATCCTCGTAGCGATAGATCTATGTAGATTTAAGACGTTGGAATACGTCTCTACCCTGAAAAAATTAACCCATAATTTTCTACCAAGGAAAGTGCTCTGATACCACTTGTAGTATTCCAGATATTAAATAGTATGCAGAACATAAATATTTTAGCTAGAAATGATAGAACAACAATGATATAACCAGAATAACACCAGAAAGAACACCTTGATTAGTGATAACAATGTTCACTTGCCTCTTCGAGGGGGCAACCTCTAGCGGAGAAGAGATCTATTACAACAATATCCAAGACAAAACTTTGTATACCCTCTACTCCTATTTATACTAAATATGTCTATCCAAAAGAACAATCTAGAGGGAGATCCTTCTAGAAGCGGAAGCTTCTATTAGGTCTTCTTACATTTGACTTATTCTTCCTTATTGCTAGGCCTTATTAATATTGACATTTATTACATGGAAACATATTATTCTACCTACATGAGGGGTTAGGGAGGTTAGGTCCCTAACACTAACACCTTGGATCTGAAGTGATTAGACTC
>ML802616.1:107289-148807 GCA_009831015.1 Picea engelmannii | reverse complement strand
AAATTCTTAAGTTCAAAGAGTTATGCAATTTGGTTGGACGATTAGTTAATTTAGACCTGATTTGAGATATGACTTATGTTTTTCAGATGGATACATTAATGCAGTCTATGTCAGCAGTTAATCTACAGCGAGCTCCCTGTCCTCGAACTCTGCAGTTTCAGCACATTTCCCAGAAGCTGCCTATTGTTGTTTTGGAACATGACTCACACTTAACTAGGCTGGTAGCAACCTTGCAGCCTTGCACTGCCTTGAAGAGCAACTTCACTCACAATCCTCTGGTCCCAAAGATTCCTCGGATAAAGTCAAATGTTCGTGAATGTAGATTTGTTATTGTCATGCAAGATACTGCTGCAGGAGGATATGCTGCAGCTCTAGTGGAAATTGCACAATCTAATAAAATGCTTGAGACAATCAATGAAGATGTCTGCAAACTTTCGCAGCTGTTGCAAAACCAGGAACTACATGATTTCCTTGTCAAACCTATCATTCAAGCAGAGAAGAAGAAGAGTATGCTCAAGACTGTTGCTGATGATGCTCAATTTCAGCCCTGCACACTCAATTTCTTGGATTTTCTTGTTGACAAGAAAAGGATTGACATAATCGTGGATATTATGGAAGAATTCCATTTGATATATACTGAATTGACAGATACTCAAGTTGCAGTTGTGACTTCTGCATTGAAGCTTGGGAACCACCAGATGGCACAGATAGCTAGGAAGATCCAGAGATTAAGTGGTGCTAGTAATGTGAGACTAAAGAATGCTATTGACCCATCTTTGATTGCAGGTTTCATTATCAGCTATGAGAAAGATGGCGAGCACATGATAGACATGAGTGTGAAAAGCAAATTGGAGAAGTTAGCCGCTCAAATTGACTCTGCAGAAAGAATTGGAGTCTGTAGTAGACGTTAAAGCATTCTGATTAAAAGCAATCGAGTTCTTTGTATACGAAGATCTTCCTTTCTTTCATTAGTGAGTGATAGTACCTTGCAAGAGTATCTTTGAAGTGTTTGAGAAATGCCGACCTCGGGCCTTCACTCGTCTCCACTGGGGTCTTCACTGATAATGTAGGGCTTGATATTCAGTTCCAAGACTCGTATTGGATATCAAAGTAGAGGCGTTTCTCCTAAAATTTTCATTAGTAGCTGAGGTTTTAACCAAAAGGGCAGAAGGTAAGAGTTGAAAGTAATGTGTGGAGAGCAATGGGTCGGTGCTTAACTCTAAGGATGAGTAGTCAACTGACATTGAATTTTGATTAAGCTGAAGTTTATGTTGAACTATAACTCATTGCAATCTGTTTGTGCAAAATAGAAGTATGCTGGATGACAGATTCCAAGGTTGTGGGATGACGGAATAATGAGGTGAGAATGCAGTGTTAAACTTTGCGTTCAAATGTATATTGATGTATGATTATTTTTGTGGAAATTGAACAATTCAGCCTTTTGTAGCTCTCCCTATTTGATAGACCATAATAGTGGAATTTATTGAGAAAATCTAAATTTAATTGGATAGCCAGATTATCTCTTAAAATGTGTTTGACTTCAAGGCCTCTATCAAGCATAGTTCTAAGAAGTGAAGATGCCTAGCTATGTAACATACCTTCCATATCCTTTCTCTCGCAGTGCTCTACAGTAACCCTTTTACATCTTAAATAATAAAAGTCCAATACACCAAAGAATGGATGGCTTCTTGAAAATGTTTATATGACTTCATAAAACCCCCTATCCTGCCTTATCTACAAACTTCCTAATCATAGGGAACGTAATAAAAATCTAAGAGTAGATTTTGTTTTAATGTAGTTGGTTTGGGATCTGAATCCTAGTTGCTCCACATTAAGGTTGGGTCACGTCATGCTACTTAAGGACATGACTTCTAATTTTTCTAAGTCTCATCTATGGTTGAATCTCGAAAGAAACGAGTGTGGACCTCCCTAGCTGCAGTGAGAATATGAGTGTCTAATAAGGATGAAGCTATTTTTGAGCCCTAAGTGTTGCCAACTCAAAATAAGATAAAACAAAATATACAGTGTTTGGAGGGTGTTTTTTTTTCTATGCATGTGGTTTCATGGATTTTTCTATATAATTTTAAAATTGAAAACTACATTGTGATGAACCTTCACTAAGCTAGTTTACTATGTAAATATCCAGTATAAATAGGACACTACGCAATAATCCATTAAGGATAATAAATATATTAAGTAATAATGTATAAGAATGAATGTGATGATAATGAGATGATTACAAATGAGGAATGAGAGCTTGTATATATATCTCGTGCAGGGGTTCCCTTTCATAAGAGACATGACCTTTCATATGTCATGTCTCTTCATAATTAATAATTACTTATTACTTATTTATATTTATATATTTATATATATTTATGTTTGTTACATTGCCTTCCCCTTAGAAGTGCTTTGTCCTCAAAGCATGTTTATGTAGAGGCTTACTTCTTCGTTCTGGCTTGCAATGTCTTTGCATGACTCTCCATTTTTGGTGTTGTTAAGATTGATGATACCAAACGATATGAGTGATGAGAAGTTGAGCAGAATTGTTGAATTGTGAAAGGGTCAGACCATCCTAATTCAAACTTTTGCAGAATGTTGCACTTCCACGATGAATGATTATCATGAAATTTACTTGGGTTGGTATCAATATTTTCTGGACGATAAGTTAATCGTTCTGGTCTTGTAGCGTTTTATTCATTTAACTTCGATATATGATTTTCTTCATGTACCAGCGTCGCCTTGTTAATGGCTAAATTTCGATTAGTGAGTATACCTGGATCTTCCATCGTTTGTACTCCAACATCTCTATATGTTTTTTCTTCAACTGGATTGACATCTTTTTGGGCTTTAATGTCTGGATTTTCAAATTTCTCTTCTTTCAATTTTCTGATTTGTTCTAGTAGCTCGTGATTGAGGTTTTTCAAACGAGAATTTTCTTCATTTTTTTCTGATAGGTTCTTGTTGAGATCTTGGTTCTCTTGTTCCAACTTCTGAACACATTGTTTTCGAACCTTTGACTTCTTGATCTGTGTAAGTAGTTTTTTATTGTGTTCTTTTAAACGAGAATTTTTTTCGCTTTTATCCTTGAAAACTTCGTCAGATTCTTTTTGCATTCTTTGCATTGTTTTTTTATTGTCTTTAAGTATCACTTCTGAGATATCGTTAAAGTCTTCTAGTGTTATGGAATCTGGCTCCGATGTGGTGTCTTGTAATGTTATCATTTTCTCCTTATAGGGGAATGTCACAAAAATTTTCCCCATGTTTAATATGAAGGTACCTAGACTTTGAAACTAGGGTAACCTGATGACAATGTCAACTTCTTCTTGATACATATTTGTAACATAAAATTGAGATATATACTCATATTCATCAATCGTCACTTGTAACTCCTTAATTTGAAAAATATATATTTTTTCAATTATATTCATCTCTGGAATTAATAATTGATTTGTCAAATTAATATTAATGTAATTTTCATTATAGTCTAAATTGATAAGGATGTTAGTTTTTATTCCTTGAATACTCCCCTTTAATGTAAAAAAAATGTAACATACGATTGGACAAGCTTCATAAAATAATCTTCCTTCTTTCATTTTATTAGAATCCATTTTGACTTCCGACGATATTTATGATAATAATTTTTTGATAATTTATTTAAATATAACCTTTTTTTATATAATCTTGATGTAAAAATTAAAGAATCTTTAATTACACCTTTCTTACTCTTTAATTCTTTAGTTCATTTAATACTATGTCTATATATAATTGAATAATTTTAAAGGTCTTTTCAATCATTTATAACCTTTTGACTCTTTCTTAATAACTTCACTTTAATTTAAAACTCTTTTATCTTTTAAAAATATACTTTTGAAATATAATAAAATATTGTTCTTCTTTTTGGCTTTTCTTATAGTTGACCTTTATTTTAATACTTGATACTTTTAATTAAAACCATTTAACCTTGTATAACCCTTTTAAATGATGTCCAATAAATTAATACGGAAGTTCCCCTAAACTTGCAAATATTTTTTTGCTTATGTCCAATTGAAATTAGAATTTCATGAACCCTTCAAACGTCACATCGTTCTAATCGTATCGTACGGATAATTGTTACGGACGCACCGATATGGAATGGTAGAGGCAAACAACTAATTTTTTTTTTAACAACAACTACCCTGAGCGCAGGGTAAGGAACATGTGATACAGATTTTTAGCGGCTGGGTTGTATGATGTGAGAGCAGCAAGGTACGGTGCGTGCACAATAAACAAAAACATGAAATACAGACATGATGTATGGCATATTCGAATGGACGGGAGTACAGAACGATGGAAATCTGGATTTCTCGGTGGATGTACGGATCAAATTATGTATTGGTGGTTGCTGGAATAAACTTGAATTCTAATCTTTCTTTTTGTAAATTATGGTTATATTTTTCAGATTTACAACCGAATTTTCTTTAACAAAATTATGATAACACAATGCTTTCAACACCAGATTTTTTGAAAGCGATGAGTGTTCTGAGGTGATCATGGGTTCAATCTCAATTTCCCGATTCTAATGGCAATGCAATCCCATGACCATTTCTTCTTATTTTATTTGCAGCTGAGTAATTTTTTTTTTAATGGAATTTCTGAATTCTGGTGTTCTTTAAATTTTGCAGTGCACTGTAAAATTCTGAACTATGAGTGGCCAAGGTTTATTTTAATTTGCAACAACAATACTTTTCACTTTTTTTAAAACTTTGGTAGATAACAGCGGAATCACTTTTCTTCAACAAACTTCTGAAAATGGCCAAGGGTCAGAGATCACAGAAACTACGAAGAATTTGTGCGGTCAAAAACCCAATAGATATGTTGCCAAGGACACAATATTCGACTAAAATTATAGAGGCAAAAGGCTCGGATCAGATAAACCTGGTAAAGAGACTAGCCAAGGGCCAGGATAAAAAAAAATGAAGCTTTGATACCACTGTGATGAACTTTCACCAAACTAAGTTCACTATGTAAATTTCTAGTATAAATAGGACAGTGTGCAATAATCCATTAATGATAATAAATATATTAAATAATAATGTATAAGAATGAATGTGATGATAATGAGATGATTACAAATGAGGAATGAGGGCTTGTATATATATATATATATATATATATATATATATATATATCGTGTGCAGGGGTGCCCTTTCATAAGAGACATGACCTTTTATATGTCATGTCTCTTCATAATTAATAATTACTTATTAATTATTTATATTTACATATTTATATATATTTATGTTTGTTACATATCGTCATTCTTTAGTGAATTTGTTTTCTATATATTTCAGTTGCAACTCCTAAGCAATAGGGATAATTCATAGTTGTTCTCTCCCACTAGGAGCTAGAAATGTCCTCTAGAAGCTTCTACTGTTGTCATTTAGAGGAGAAGATTACTTGTTTTCCTATGCCAGTGATAAAGTAGCATATACTTATGACGTGGCCACTTGTCATATATTTATAAGAGCACAACCCCTTTTAAGAAGTTTGCAAGACCTCAACCTACGAGTAGTAATGAAGTCTTATTATACAACCAAGGGTGTGTTGTCCTAAATCTCATCGTTATCATGCAACAACCTACAATTCTATGATCATGAAGAGACAACAATAAAACAATAAAACATGCATTCAATCACAAAACCATATTACAATCATGGGGCAATTGTCTACTCATAAATTAATAATTAGAGGAAATGGATTACAAATTACAATCATGAGCTCTCGATACTTTGTTCCACTACTAACTTGGCGATGGGTGGACTCACTAACACTTTCTCTCGATTTGAGTTAGCGACAACTAGTTAACATGATTGGCCACCCCTTGGCTAGATTGTTTAACCCAACTCTAAAGTTATTACCATGGATGGCTCTTTAGTTTCCTCTTTTCCCCTTCATACCTCTTCAACTTCATCTTCTTGCCTCATCACCTTTGATCTTACTTTGGTACACTTTTCTACGTTTATGTTGCATTTCTTTCCTGCCACACACATCAACATTTTTGGTCAAACCCATTTAAAAAAAATAATCTTGCATGTTGGTGGGGTCTAGTACCTTCTCGACCGAGTCAAGCCCTTCTCCTTCCTTCTCCAACAACGACAAACGCAAATGAAAAAAAACAAAACTCAAAAAACATGTTGATCCAGGTGGATATCGATGGCCACCCACCTTTTCCAACTCGCTCAAAACATTTTTCTGACAATTTTGGCAATTTACTATTTTTCACAGTTTTTAACTTTTGAGGCCATTTTAATGGCCTAAATGGAGGTTTTTTGGGATCGAGCTTCTCAATAATAGCCAAAGTCTCTAATTGAGCCCCCAAAATGAATCTTCTCAACGGTACCTTTCCAACGAGCTATCGTGCGCCCCAAACGGAGATCGAATGTCAAAGTTACGCCCCCGGGAAGTTGATACACCAAACTACCCAAAACGGGGTCCACAAAACTGTTGGCTTTTCATCTTCCGGGGTTATGGTTTTGGTTTTTATTTATGATAAAAAAATCCTTTGGAGCCTCATTGTAAAATCATCTTCTTGCGAATGCGAGTAGCCGTCACATCTCTTCTCAGAGATAGGTTGCCACCATTCTAGCGAGTCTTTCACTCTGTATTTTTACGGTATTTGTACATTTTCGCTCGTTAATAGAAAATTGTGTATTACTATATCTTTGTGCTTATGGTTGCATCTCTTATACATTTATGTTATATTATTGGATATTCGTGATATCTTTGTACATTTATTTATTATATCTCCGCTCTCTTTTCGTGCCAAAAATAATCCGGATCACATGATTTATCCCCATGATTTCCATTGACTAGCCAATGATTTTTAGGAAAAATCGTGACTTTTATGAATAAGTTGCAACTTATTCAAGTTTTAAAAAATCATGATTTTTTCCAGTCGATTTTTCGATGACTAGAAAAAATCGTGATATTTTAAAAAGTTGGTGATTTTTCGCAGACTTTTTCAACATTGCCTGGCACTATGGTGGCCAAATCATGAGTCAATTGTAGAAAATATCTCAATTAGAAGAACATTGTCAAAGGACTAGGAACTCAATTAAAGTGGTCTTCGGATTGTTGAAAAGATCTCAATTAGAAGAACAATGTCAAAGGACTAGGAACTTATTTCATAATATTTTGCTCAAAAAATGGTCATTTAATGATCCGAAAATCCTTAGATGTCAAATTAGTTCTTAAACTTACATTAACGTCCAACCTGATTCGAAAAATTATGACCGTTATGACTATTTGCAAATTAGCATGTGAATCCCCTTACTTATTCAAATTTCATTAACTGATAAATAACTTGCAGAAATAAAAATGTTGAAATGGAAAGAAATAGAAACAACAATAACAACGTACATTACACAAGTTGATAATGGAGTTCACCCATCTTGGGATACGTCTCTGGGTTCACTTCCAAATGAGAGACCGCTCTATTGATGCTAAAAAATGCTTGATAAAAATGACAACTTCAACTTATGTTTTTGAAATGACCTTCTGATCTGCTGCACAAACTCAAGTGTGACTATCAAAATTAGCTCCGCCTCGAAAAACTAAAACTTTTGACTATAAACACCTTATATCTCCCAAAAATTCCCAATGACATAGAATTACAACATAACAAAATAAACTCGCTCTGAGTTTTTGACAACATAACCACTTTGTGGTGCAATGGTGAAGTCTTTGGGTTTTTATAGTGGAGGTTGGGGCTTCAAACCCTACCCGACCCACTATATTCCTGTTGGCACATTATTAAAATTTAAATTCATAACCATTGGCGGGTTTAACCAACGTAACCCATTGGTGCAATGGTCGGAATACTTGGTTGTTAATGGATTCGTCGGGGGTTCAAGCCTCATCGACGTCATGTTTTACGTGACATATTACAAAATGAAACTTTAAATAATAAAATTTCATGAGCATATTCGATAAGTTATATGGTGGAGTTGGTTATGTGGTTGTTTCGTTGAACAGAGGTTATGGGTTGGATTCTTTAGTATATTTTTCAACAAAACTTTCATGAGCTAAATAATTATGCTTTAGTATTGTAGATGCACTGATGATGGGTCTTGATAACATGTCTGCAACTTTGTTAAGAATGTCCTCCTTATACTTAATTACCAAATGAAATTGTTGTAAGAAACCCATCCATTTAAAGTGTCATGATTGTTGTAGCTTGGTTTGTGATTGCAAATATTGTAATGATTGATGATCTGTGTGAATTATTGTTTCCTTCTCCATTAAGTAACACTTCCACTTTTTAACGCTTTGTACCAAAGCATATAGTTTCTTATAATATGTTTGATATTTAATTATTGCTTGAGTAAAAATTTCATAATGGTAACAAATAGGTTTATCTTGTTGCATCAAAGATGCTTCCATGGCATATCCACTTACATCGGTTTGTATTTCAAATGGATGTTGGAGATCCGACAAAGCCAAAAATGGTGTGGTACTTATTTTTTCTTTCAATGTCTGGAAGGATTTTTGTTTCTTTCCTCCCCACTGAAAGACATGTTTCACACTTGTTAATGCATGCAAATGAGTTGTTGTGAAAGAAAAATTAGCAATAAATTTCCTCCAATACTATACTGCCCCTAAGAAGCTCCTAAATTATGTGGTAGGGTTTGTCTTGGGCCAATTCATGATGACTTCCACCTTAGAGGGATCTATCTTCAACTGACCATTCCATACAATATAACCGAAGTACACTAGAGAGGTTTTGTCAAATTGACATTTAGACATCTTCACATACAAATTCTCCCTTTTCAAAAGTTCAAATACTTTTCCAACATGCATTACATGATCTTCCCATGTTCGACTAAATACCAAAATATCATCTAAGTAGACAATGACAAAATTATCCATAAAATGCCTAAATACATCATTCATTACCTTCATAAATGTTGCAGGTGCTTTGCATAAACCAAATGACATAAATAACCATTCAAACAATCCATGTTTTGTCTTGAAAGCAGTTTTCCACACATCACCTTCTGCAATTCTAATTTCATGGTGACCACTTCTCAAATCTAACTTAGTGAAATAGACAACATTTCTCAATTGATCCAATAAATCATCAATTCTAGGAAGAGGATGTCGTTTCTTTACCGTGATTTGCTCAGTGCTCAAAAGTCAATACACATCCTCCATGTACCGTCTTTATTTAAAACCAATAAAATAGGAGATCCACATGGAGAGGAGCTTAGCCTTATGATTCCCTTATCGAGCAAATCCTGAACTTGTTTCTTTATCTCTGTACTCTCTATCATTGATGACCCATACATACCAATTTTAGGAAGAGGAGCATCCTGCTGCAAATAAATTTCATGTTGAACCCATTTCTTGGGAGGCAACCTTGTAGGTTCCTGAAATAGCTCATCATAGTTAGAAATAATCTTTACCAATTCCTGCTTATGACCTGGGTTACAACCTGAAAAATCATCTGATACATCTTTCTCTTTTTGCTTCACAGTCATGAGAAAAAAATATTTACTAGCATTTACAAGTCTTTTCATTTGTCTTGTGCTTACTAATGAAACATTAGTTTTAATACGGTAAGCTCTAACAATATATTCAATCCCATCTTTGAAAAGGTGATACTTGTTCTCTTCACGATAGAATATGGATTTCCTATCAAGTAAGTATGGACTACCCAAGTGTTATAGTAAAAAATGTTGTATCTGTGCATACAAGACATTGGCCCTTCCTTTTGCATACTATGCCAAAATACTGTTGAGGCTTCCTCTTAAAAAACCATATTTTGGAGAGTGTGCATGCCCTGCTGAACTAATAGCCCGTGTAAACATGCATGTTTCATGCTAGTTATCCCGCGTACACACGCATGTTGCATGATAGATAGCCCACGTTTACCTCCAAAAGTTGCAAAAAATATAAAACTACGCAAAATTCAGCGGAGTTTACTGGCTATGGATGGTTTCCTAACCATTTTACCCCATTGTACCCCATTCCCAAACCAAATAACCATCTTTTTCTCATATAAAAAGAGGTCTTGGGGTGTCATTTATGAACATAAGCAAGAGAATAAGAAAACTCTTCCAAAATCCGTTCCCTTTCTTTGCCCAATTTTTGCATCCCATTATGAGTTTTAGCCTTTGCCTTCCCCTCCAGCCTTTCTCCTTATGAAACCCTTCCTCCTTCTCTTGGTGATAAGTTGGTTGCAAGAAGCTAACGTGGGATTGATGCACTTGGAGACACAATAGAGGAGCCCAGACCTAGTTCGTGGAGCGGTTTCCAACAAAGGTTGTAATCCTTTTTGTCTTGAAATTGAATAAAAGAGTCTGTCCTTGTCCCAAAATCTTATGTTTATATGCTTTTGTTGATTTATGCATTTATATCTATGTATGAACTTTGAAAGTGATCAATAGAGATTGCATTTGTTGTTGCATTGTATTCCTAATATTTTGCAGGTCAACTTTGAGAGGAGATATGTGATCTAGGAGGCAACAATAAGCGAAAGAGGTCTACACCAACCACAAGGACTAAATGTGCACTCATTAACCCTCTTTCCTCTCTCTCATCACTTTGTTTAGATGGTTTTTGAGTAGCTTAAGGGTATAAAAGTGTTTTAAGGGAGTTGACACTCTGCCTTTACCTTATACCCAATATAGGGGGGGTTTCCCCATAGCAGAATTGGTGTCTCCACTGGGGAGTATCTCTAGGGTCTTAGTGGGAGATTTTGTTTTGTTTTGCTTTTTTCAGTTTCTTTTTTAGTTTTCCAAGTTACTGAGTCAGTTAGGGTCTTTGGTCACCTTCTAGGTGCCTACTAGTCTTCCCTGCCCAGTTGGTTATCCAAATATTTTTTTATTTTTGAAATTTTGTAGAGGTGTACGTGTCCTATACTTTGTATAGCCCGCATACATATGTGGTCTGCATAGTATAAAGCCTGTGTACATATCCAAGCTGCTTGTGCTCAACACACATCTCTGTATTTTGGAAGTTTTTTTTTTTTTAAGAAAAAAAAAATGGAAATTTTCTTTCCTGGCAAGAAGTTTTGTGCTTCTCGGGCCTTCTTGAACTCTTCAGGGTCTATGTTAATTGTGTTTGGTTGGGTTAAAGATTCGGTTTATCTTGCAGTTTGTAAAGAACCCCTATTGTTTCTTTATTTTCTTTTGTTTGCTTTGAAGGTTTAGGGTGAACTTTTAAGCGTTAGATCCTCCTGTGGATTGAAGTGAATCCCTGCGTTCAAGCAGTGGTTTAGGGTCTCTTTTAGTCTTGGGTTTATTTTATCTTTACCTTGTTAGTGCTTTGAAAAACGAAAAGTATCATTTACTTGTGTTTTTTTTTTCTAAGCATTTCAAAAAATCAAAAAATTGTTGCATTTAGTTATGCATTTTGTTTGGTAGTTGTAGCATAGGTTGTTTATTACAAAAGAAAATAATTTCATTTTCAAAGTTCCTTCTATGATATTTCCTTGAAAGTTTAGTAGTTTGCATCTACATTGTAAAACAAAAAGCACAAGGAAACTTCAAGCATTTTTAGGATCTTGGACTACTTTACTTCGAAAAGTTTGCATTTACTAAAATATTCCAGATATGAAAAAGTATGCAGAACATAAATAAATAGCTAGAAATGGCAGATGAACAACAATATAACCAAAACAACACCACAATAATACCAAAATGATACCAGAATAACACTAGAAAGAGCACTTTAATTACTAAGAGCATTGTCCACTTGCCTCTTTGAGGGGGAAACCTCTAGCAGAGCATAGCTCAATTACAATAATATCCAAGACAAGAGTTCACATACCCTGAACTCCTATTTATACTAAATATGTCTATCAAAAGAACCATCTAAAGGAATATCCTTCTAGAAGTGGAAGCTTCTATTAGGTCTTATTACATTGGACTTATTCTTCCTTATTGCTAGGCCTTATTAATATTGAACTTTATTACATGGAAATATATTATTCTACCTACGTGAGGGGTTAGGTCCCTAACATTTACAAAGGTTTAAAATCCATTTTCAATAGTGGAACCTAGTTTTCTTTTGCACAAATGCTCTAAAGTTTTATTTCTTCTCTTTCGTCTCTTGTAAACACCATAAGTTGCATGTTCGTTCCCTTTTGAGTAAATCAATCCAATTAAAATCAACGATTAACACTTAAAATCAACTAGACTTTTGTTTGTAGGGTTCACCAAGTAGTCTAGGCTTCAGGGCCTTGAAATAGGTGTGGAGAGGAAACTCTTCAAGGCCGCTTAAACAAACATAAGAGTCTGTGATAAGGAGTGTCATAGTCTAGTTTCGTAAGAGTCAATGGGGACCTCTCTCTAACACAGGGGCTAAACATGAGGTCGCATGAGAAAAGGTAGAGAATATAACCCCTCTAAATCCGAACTGATCATAGTGGGGATTGTATATTAAGGGTCGTACTTGGGAATTACGTTGATTTCATTTGACTATGGAGTCTCGTGGACCTCGAATCTGTTCGATATCCTCAATTGTCTTCCAGACCATTTTCCTTTGGTACCCTTGAAAGGATTTGGGATTTGTTATCCTACTCATTACAATCAACCCAATTGTCGAATGTACCCGCCTGGTGACTGACTACGAGTTGGAAACCTAGTTGCCTATTTCTAGGGACTTACACGGGTGACTGTGGGGGTATACCGCGGTGCCTAGGGAAAACGTCAGATCATGCTTTGCAAAGTATACCCAAAGGGTGTTTCCATTTTTGCACTTGCACCGGTAAGTTTCTCTGATCTCGATTAGCGTAATTGTTCTTCCTGCCAGTCAGTTGTTTGCTTTATTTTTCATTAGGAAATTTTTAGTGTGTGATTTGTATTTCATGCTAGCTCAACCTTAGGGTGTTGGTTGATCATTTCACAAGGTGGAATACCAACATCTCCATCATTAGTGTAGGCTTCAAGTCCTGCCACTGATTACTTTGGAGCCACCTTCATCACCGCTAAGGCACAAGCTAGATCAAGAGGGTTCATTTGAAGCGACCAGGCCATAGGAAACTGTATCCCAGATAGCTCCTAGAGAATACTTTCCTGCACCAGAGGATTCCATCATTTCTGACCTTCAATTTGAATGCTTTAGGCCCACAAACCCTCCGATCACCGGCTTATCGGCGTCACTTCTTATTCATAATCCTTCCCGAGGTGACTTCACTTGAACGTCAGTTTGTTAGACGAGCGATGATGGAAGAAACTAGTGCTACTTCTACTAGGATTCCTCATACTCCCATCTCAACTATCGTTGGGGGGGGGGTGTCGTGCCTCCTCCCCCACCTCCACCTATTAGGACTACGGTTTTCCAGACATCCACTACTTCGGGCAGTGGCACAATCCCTTCTACAACTTTGACCACTATTCCCTCCATCCAAAACATGTCGGGCGCTCCCTTTTCATATGGGATTCTCGGTTTTGATTCTAGATCGGTCCTAACCTACTCTACTCTATAGACTATTGGTCTGGGGGCATGGAGCTCTAATGTTTCCTTAAAAGGATATGTCGCAGGTACCACTGCCCCATTCAACAATATTCCTTACGGTGGGGGTCGTATCCCTCCTCTTTCCCCTTCGCTCGAAGGCACTTTCCAGCATTCGATCGAGCCTAACACCAACTCTAGTTTGTTCAGTGGGGGAATCATGGACCTCATTCCTACATGAATTTGGTAGGATATATGCCTTTTTCTTTGTTCGATACATTTGGAGATAACTCTTTCTCATCATCTTCTTTCTCGGCATGGGGCAACCCCGTTTTTGGTCAACCAAACCCTATGCAAGGTTTCATTCCTTTGCAGAGAGAGATGACGGGAGTTTAATCCTCACAAGGTCTTGGAAATACCTGACAGGGCTCGTTTCCTTCGCAAGGGATGTCGATCGGGGGAAACCCCTCCCACACTTAGTGGAACCCCGGGCAAGGTTCAATACCTATGCCAAGAGGGTTGGTTGGGGGTATCCCCAACCAAGGTCCTTGGAATACTGTGTAGGGAGAAATCCCTACACAAGGCATGCCATACAACTATGGGAATCAGTCGGCGATAGAGAATCAAACGCAATATCATTTTACTGGACACGGCCACCATGGTTTCTACCAAAACCCTATCGAGCAACCTGTTAATGTTTATGCCATTATTATAGTTCTTTGCATTTCAATATATAAGAGCATCATAAGAACAAGATCACTGAGAAATACACATTCACAAGAGACACAACATTTATCCTGGGAGACCCTCTAGGGGAAGAAAACCCAACAAAACTTCCTTATCATAAATAGCTTAAACAATGTTCAAGAGATAACTCAAACCAATATAGAAAGTCCTCCCCAAGATATGCTCCACTCTTCTCCTCCTCTCTCTGGTAATTGCATCTTGCCTCATAAGAGAATGAGCAAGTGAGTTGTGTGTTAAAGTGAGGCACTAGCCTCCTATATATACAAGACTGGCACGTGTGAGAGGGTTTCACTGGCAGGGATAACCTCTCACTCTGGGTGGGTAAACCCACCTTTAATTAATTCTGGGTCTTCAATAATAACTGTTGGGGCCGACTTCTTATTCTTCCCATTATAATTTTCTGATGACTAATCCGCAAAAGGGGATTTGGTCCTAATACAATTACCGACATGATTAATCCACAATGGGGATTAATCCTAATAATAAAATAACAATAATAATAAGAATACTCTTCGCAGTTACATTATTTCAACACTCCCCCTTAACAAGAAGGGTCTTCTTTCAACAACATCAAGTGAGAGAGGTCTGCATCATCAGTGGCATCTGGAGGACAGTATCATCAATATCATCTTGAAACATTGGCTAGCATATTTACGAGTCATTGGAAGTTTTTCTTTATCGGAAGCATCATCATTCTCGAAAGAATGCTATCATCATCTGCATCAAATATGTATCAGTAAAAAAAAATGATACCTCATCACAACACTAGGCTGGCACATCACAGTACTACACTGGCTCAATGTCACAACGGTTAAGCTGGTAGCTCAGTGTCAGTCACATCTTGCTTTACGTCTAACAACTAGGTCAGAATCAAGGAACATCATCATCTCGATTTACATCTAACAACTAGGTCAGAAGCGAGGAATCACAACGTCATGCTTTACGTCTAACAACTAGGTCAGAAGCATGACTCATCTTGCTTTACGTCTAACAACAAGGTTAGAAGCAAGGAACACATCAACATCTTGCTTTACGTCTAACAACGAGTTCAGAAGCGAGGAATCATCTTGCTTTACGTCTAACAACTAGGTCAGAAGCAAGGAATCAACGATGTCATGCTTTACGTCGAACAACTAGGTCAGAAGCATGACTCATCTAACAGCGAGGTCAGAAGCAAGGATCACACGTCATGCTTTACGTCTAACAACGAGGTCAGAAGCAAGGATCACACGACGTCATGCTTTACGTCTAACAACGAGGTCAGAAGCATGACTCATCTTGCTTTACGTCTAACAACAAGGTCAGAAGCAAGGATCACACGACGTCATGCTTTACATCTAATAGCGAGGTTAGAAGCATGACTCATCTTGCTTTACGTCTAACAGCGAGGTCAGAAGAAAGGATCACATATACTCCCCCTTTCAGGGAGGGTCCTTTTGAACAATACCAAGCTTATCTCGAAAGTGTTCAAACTTTACACGAGATAGAGGCTTAGTCAACACGTCAACAACCTGTTCATCCATGCTAATGTATTGGAGCTTCAAGGCTCCTCTCTGTACCATGTCGCGGATGAAATGATAGCGGATCTCTATGTGCTTCGACCTGTCGTGGAACACAGGATTCCTAGTCATTTTTATGCAGCTTTGATTGTCACATAGAATCGCGGTTGCTCTCATCTCTAAATCAAATAGGCCCGTCAGCAACTTTCGAAGCCATATAGCTTCGCAGCTAGCAGAACATGTGGCAATGTACTCTACTTCCGCTGTGCTGAGAGCAATACTGGATTGCTTCCTACTCTTCCACGAGATCATGGCTGATCCCAAACTGAAACAACATCCGAAAGTGTTTTTTCTGTCTGCAATGCTTCCTACCCAATCTACATCAGTATATCCACTCAATGTGAAGTCATGATCTCCATCATAGCTGAGTCCATAATCCATTATACCTTTAAGGTACCTCATCACATGTTTTGTAGCCACTAGGTGAACGCGTCTGGGCTCTACCAAAAACTGACTCAAGGTGTTCACTGCAAAAAAGATGTCTGGTCTGGTGTTCGTCAGGTACATCAACGATCTAATAATCTGTCTATACAGAGTGGCATCTATCAAATCTGACGAAGTATCGACCAGCAGCTTCAGCTTTTCTTCCATGGGAGTATTCATGGACTTGCATTCTAGCATGTCAAATCTCTTTAAGATTTCGACCGTGTACTTCCCCTGGTTAAGGAAGATTCTTTCCGGACTCTGCCATACCTCAAGACCTAAGAAGTAATGCATTAGGCTAAGTCTTTCATTTCAAATTCTGTGGCAAGTCTCTGTTTACATTCAGCGATGAGATTTTCTTCTCCAGTTAAGAATAAGTCATCCAGATACAATAATAGTATTACTGGTTCATTATCCATGATCTTGAAGTAGAGATTTGAATCTGCTTTACTCTTGGTAAAGCCTAAGCTCGTCAATAAACTGTCTATACGGCCATACCAAGCTCTGGGAGCTTGCTTCAATCCGTATAAGACTTTCTTCAATCGGCAGACATGAGACTTCCTGTCTTCAACCTCAAATCCTTGGGGTTTCTCTATATACACTTCCTCTTCGATAACACCATTCAGGAAAGCTGTCTTCACGTCCATCTGGTGCAACTTCCATTTCATCTTGGCAGTAAGAGTTATAATGGTTCTGATCGAAGTGTATCTGGCCACAGGAGCAAATGTCTCTTCATAGTCAATACCTTGCTTCTGGGAAAAGCCACGAGCGACAAATCTTGCTTTATATTTCTCAATACTTCCATCAGCAGCATGTTTTATTTTGAAGAGCCATTTTGATGATACCACATCCTTACTTTTTGGTCTGGGGACTATTTCCCATTCATCATTCTTTATTATGGATTGGTATTCCTCTGTCATGGCATCTTCCCATTCCTTCTTTTGTATGGCCTCTTCAAAGCATGTAGGTTCTTCATCAAGTAGATTTCACATCAAAGCCGTGTAACTGGAGAATGGCTTTGGTCTTTTCACCTATCTTGTGGTTCCTTCTGGGACACCATACTTCTCTCCATCTTGAATAAGATCTCTTGCCCAAGCAAGCTTTCTTTTATGGGAGAAGGTCATTTGAGGAGGTTCTTGGACTTCTGTTATATCATGGTCTTCTAGAAGTTCCACATCAGGGGAAGTTACGACTTCCCTCACTGGTTCTGCAGCTCTGGGAACCTCCCTCATTGATTTCGCAATCCTAGGATTTACAGGTTCCTCTTCATATACTTCTTCAAGCTGACATCTTCTTGATTTCTTAAGTGCTACTTCTTCATCAATGGTCATGTCCCTGCTGATCTTAATATGACAGTGACCAGGTATGTAGATTCTGAAGGCCTTGGATACCTCACATTATCCCTTCTTTCTGGAGGGTTCCAACTTGTTTCTTTTCTCTTTTGGTATATGAATAAACACTAGACAGCCAAATATTTTGAGATGGCTTACCTCTGGATTCTTTCTGGTGAACATCTCTTCTGGTGTCTTGAGCACAAGTGCATTATGGGATAATCGATTCTGCACATAAACAACTGCCATTGCTGCTTCTGCCCATAAGCACGTAGGAAGATCTTGATCTTCACAGCTTCCATCATGGTTATGTTCTTCTGTTCAGCTACACCGTTTTGTTGGGAATCTTGATCCCAACATCTTTGCAGACATTCACGAACTCTTTTGAGGTATATTTTCCTCCATTATCTGACCTGGGTATCTTAATCTTCCTTACAGAAAGTTTTTCTATCAAGGCTTTGAATTCCTTGATCTTGCTGAACACTTCAAATATATCTAGGTCTTGGGCCACACACGTCTGAATGATGGCATTGGGCCACACACGTCTGAATGAATTAGTTCTAGTACTTCTTCTGCTTTTCTACCCCTCTTTGGAAAAGGTTTCTTGATATTCTTCCCTTGCGCACATCCATTGCATATGACTTCTTGATCAACCTTGAGTTCTGGTAAACTTGTGACAGCTTTGCATATGTATGGTAGCGCCTTGTAGTTTATGTGTGCTAATATTCTAGAGTTCACATGGATTCTTCAATAGCGTGGGTCATGGTAGCTTCTGAGTGACCCACCTTCTTCTTTTCCACTGATAATTGCTTCATTTATGATCTCTCCTTTAGCACGTTGCCTTCTGCAACTTTTTCTATAGCTTCCTCATGTGACCTGGAGCAAGGTCAATAAAACAAGAAGCAAGAATAATATCCTTCAGATAATATAAAGCAATAGCATGAACAATCATCACAGTAGCTCCTTTAAAGCTATCATTTATAATTTATTTGAAGCAAAGATTAAAGGTAAGGAATACAATACGAAATGAGGTCAACACTCTCATAGTGTCGTGACCAAGCATTATTCCATGGCAATCTGAAACTAACACATAAGGTTTCTCCTAGAGGAGATGTTAGTCATATCAGGCAAAGTATTTACCTCTATATTCTCACATGCTATTAAGTATAATACTTTACGATGATTGCTATCTCAACTAAAGTCATCAGCTTGTCATGTTTACCTTTGAATCTTGATTAATCAAACCTGGAGCCTTGTCCTCAAGAATGAGTGCTTTCTTTTTTTCCAGGTCTCCTTCACTCAAGTGACGAGTGATTTCTTCAACCTATCTTCTGTACTAAGACAATACACTAACTTGACAAAAGGTTAGGTTAGAGGATAAGCTCTATGATCAACTTTCAATTCTTCTAATAATTTGATCATAGCTTCAACATGCAACACTAATAATGTCATGACAAATAGATGTATATCAGAATAATCACACTTGGGTTGCATCGTTCCTCTGAATGTGTTGGATCTTGAGATCCTTCTAGATCTATGGCAAGAGATCACTTCTCCTGCAAATACTCTTTAGGGTTTAACCATTAAACATATGTGAGTACATACCTCAGATAGCATTTGTAGGTAGTGGCTCCATCTAGTAGCAACGATAATTATTACCAAAAACTTCAAAGGTGATTGCAACTGGTTCTACAGCTGCAACTACAACTAGTACTGCAACTGCAACTGGTTTTGAGATTGCAACTGCAACTGCAACTTAGGGTTTTACGAGGAAACCCTAATTTTTCAAACTTCAAATTTTGAAATTCTGATCCAGGGGATAGATGCGCTAAGCTGAGGCGAGTTAGCTGGTGCAGTCAGATTTTTGAAAATCCAACTTTTACGCCTTCAAATCTGATCTTTGGATTTCTGGACTGGTGCTTCTGGTTTTCTGGTACTTCTAGTACTCTGGTTTTCTAGTACTTTGTGAAACTAGGGTTTCACTTTATGGGAGATCTATCCACTGAAAATGTGCGCTCTAAGTGCCAAAATGATCCTTGGTGGAGGGCGCAACTTTCTAGGTGGTTAGGGAGCTGAAAAGATTCACTTTTGCAAAACCCTAAATTTTGGGTACGGTAACAGTGACGTTTTTCCTCTTGCGAAATATGCTTCCTTCAGGTTGGCTCTGATACCATGTTAATGTTTATGCCATTATTGTAGTTCTTTGCATTTCAATAGATAAGAGCATCATAAGAACAAGATCACTGAGAAATACACATTCACAAGAGACACAACATTTATCTTGGGAAACCCTCTAGGGGAAGAAAACCCAGCAAAACTTCCTTATCATAAATAGATTAAACAATGTTCAAGAGATAACTCAAACCAATACAGAAAGTCCTCTCTTTGGTAATTGCAACTTGCCTCATAAGAGAATGAGCAAGTGAGTTGTGTGTTAAAGTGAGGCGCTAGCCTCCTATATATACAAGACTGGCACGTGTGAGAGGGTTTCACTGGCAGGGCCGACTTCTCACTCTGGGTGGGTAAAACCACCTTTAATTAGTTCTGGGTCTTCAATAATAACTGCTGGGGCCGACTTCTTATTATGCCCATTATAATTGTCCGATGACCAATCCACAAAAGGGGATTTGGTCCTAATACAATTACCAACATGATTAATCCACAATGGGGATTAATCCTAATAATAAAATAACAATAATAATAAGAATACTCTTCGCAGTTACATTATTTCAACACAAACAAACATTTCCTAGCAACTTGGTGCCAGTCAAAATCTAGTCCCCTCTTTTCATTTGAATCCACCACAAATGAGACTACCTTTCTTGGAAATTCTGCATTTTTCAGACTTGTCAAGACTGTTGAACGACCCAATATGTCATGATCTGTGTTGGCCCCTCATGCCAACTAAGTTTCCATCAGACATCCCTAAGTTCGAAGGAAAGCTTGGTGAGGATCCAGATGATCATGTTACGACATTTCATTTATGATTCTCATCCAACTCGTTAAAGGATGATTTTGTTCAGTTGTGTTTATTTCAATGCACTCTTATAGGGGGTGTCGTGAAATGGTATATTGAGCTCGACAACTCGAAGTATGATTACTTTAATGACTTGGATATGGTCTTCTTAAACCATTTCCAGTTACCGGTAAAATACGATGTCGACACTGATTTGTTGGCTAACTTTGAGCAAACAAAATCCGACCAGATATCAGACCACATTCGAGAATGGTGACGATGAAAGAGTTTGATTAAAGTTAATGTCCCTCCCACATTTTTTCTTGAGTGGTTCCTAAAGTCATTGGTTCCTTGTGTATCCAAAGACGTCTCGACGTCCAGGTTTTTTCCGAAGAAGAGGTTATCATGAGAGCCCAACAACTAGAGTTGATTTACTCTCAATCCGATATGCAATACGAGATCCTACTCGACGCACCACAGTCAAATTTAGACAAGACCAAAAAAAATTCTGGGCCTCACAATGATGGCACAGTGGGCTCAACATAGAGAAAGTCCACATATCAGTTGACTAAATCAATTACAACAATTATTGATTCAAAATATTGTGGCCAACCAAACTCGTAGTTCGACTACCCCTATAACCCAAATGTCGGATGTACATAGTGTGCAACCAACAAATCGCAAGGGTAACCAACAAAGCAAGGGAAAGAGGAAATATAAAAACAAGAAGGCTAAGGTGGATAAGAAGGCTACTACGAATAATGTTTGTGAGGTAAAAAATGAAAAGAGAAAGGTGAAGTTTTCGTGTAAGCTTTTCACCGACAACCAATTGATTCACCAATGCCCTTAGCTTGAGGAAGCCAAAAAGTTATTGTCACAACAACATCCCATCGTGCTATCCAATCCTTTTCCACAAGGGTAAAATTTGACCCAATCTTCCTCATCCATGAACGCACCTAGGGGAAATCAGGGATCCCCCGTTCCTAATGCTCACAATGGAGCCACAAACATTTATATGATGAAATTCGAAGCTAATCTACAGACCAGGGCTCATGATTATGGAATGCCAGAATTTGTTGAGAAGGGAAAAGAAGCATTCAGGTCATTGCCTCCTCTTCAAATTGAGAATATCGTGTGAGAAACTATGAATCGCATCCCTAAGGGTGCGTTCAAAAATGCTTCTCACAACCCGAATGCAAAGGTTGTTCAGAATTACTTCGTCGTGGAGGATCTGGCACAAACTCCTTGTGGAATGTCTGCTCTAGATGTTCTCCATAGTTTCCTCTCATAGAGGAAAACATTATTTTCTACCTTGGGAGTGGTAAAGACTACTAATTCAGGAATGATCGTTTTCAACCCTACATATTATAAACCTCATCTTCCTCACCACGTCGCTTTTCAGATAGTAGTGGTGTATGCTACAAAATTGTTGACATGGAACATTTTCCATATGGTGGTTGATGAGGGTGCCCTAACGTGTGTGATTTCGTTGGCATGCTACAAGGCCATTGGAAAAATTGAGTTTTCTTCATCTCCCACATTTCTAACCGCGTTTGACAGTCGATATTTTATACCACATAGCATAATTCCCTCCATCGTGCAGTTGGAGGGAATTTTTTTGTGTGTTGAAGTAGAAGTAGTCGATGCGCCTCTCGAATACAATATTTTTTTAGGGCAGAGTTGGACCTATGCCATGATAGCGATTGTATCCACCATTTTCCAGGTCTTATGTTTTCCTCACGAAGGCTAGATCATAACCATTGATCAATTATCCTTCTCCCATCCTAACCCTTCATTGGGGGCTTCCACGGTCCCAATGATTGACAATCCGCAACTAGGTACCATCAACTTAGGTGTCAGATTGTTCCCATCTTTAATGGGGACTTTTGATTATCTGTCGCCTACTAATGATGTCAAGTTTATTTAAGTTTTTCCCGACCAGCTGAAGGCCACGATATTCCAAATCGCGTCTTTTAGAACGAGTTACTTTAATGGCCTGTGTATTTTACCTTCCCCATCAACTTGGATGGAAGGGATAGGGCACCCTGGAATGACAATTCCCTTATCCATTGTTGAGGTTGTGTACAGTATTTTCCAGCAGAACTTGGCCAACCCTGATCTGGCTCCCCCATAGGAGCTAGATCCCATTCTCAAGACTATTTGGGCTCAAGACTCTCTTGCCTCTTACAACCCTTTGGACTTAGTCTTTCCCTGTGACGAGGTGATTTTGGAGGAAAAGACTGGGCCAGATAGAACTTGGAATGATCTTCACCACAAATATTTCTTCTTACCCGAGATGAAGAGAATAGACGCAGGGGATTTCATCATGACCATTAATGGATATGACCCTTGTCTTGTTAACCCTCTAGCCACGCACATAATATATGTCAAGGGAAACATGGAAAGTACAACTGAAACAATTTCTATCGACATCTCTAGAACCCTTAGCATCATGGAAAACGTCTTCGTTGGAGCATATTGTTACCCCGAAGAGATTCAGATCTACATTGAGTTATTTAGAGAGTTTTACGACGTATTTGCCTGGTCTTATGAGAAGATTCTAGGCATTGACCCATGTATTGTTGAACACGAGATCACAACTTACCCCGATGTTAAGCCTGTCCGACAGAAGCTTCGCCTAGTTAATCCTCGCAAGGGAACAATGATCAAGTTTGAGGTAGAGAAAATTATCAAGGATGGTTTCATCTATCCTGTGAAATTGATGGAATGGGTGTCAAACCCTGTTCCTATCAACAAAAAACAAGAATCAACGTATGATCCACATGTGTGTGTACTTTTGTGATCTGAAGAAAGCTTGCCCGAAAGATAATTTTCCAATCCCATTCATTGACCAGATTGTCGATGAATGTGCGGGTTGTGAGGTATTTTATTTTATGGATGGTTTTCCCGGGTACAACCAGATTCAGATCAAGCCCAAAGACCAACATAAAACAACATTTATTTTTCCTTGGGGTACATTTGTGTACAAAAAAATTCCTTTTGGCCTTAAGAATGTTGGAGCCACTTTTCAACGGGCCATGTCGCTTTCTTTCCATGACCTCAAACACATAGTCAAGGTGTATCTTGATGATCTAGCATCACGTTCTCATAAGAGATCTAATCATCTCGCCCATTTACGACTTATCTTTGAGAGGTGTCTCTACTATTAGATTCACCTAAATCCAAACAAGTGTAGTTTTTGCATGACATAAGGACGTTTGTTAGGTTTTATCATGTCAACTAAAGGGATCATGATCATCCTTTGAAGGTTGAAGCAATAGTTCAATTTCCTCCCCCGCACAAAATCCCCAAGCTTCAAAGTCTACAAGGGAAAGCTTACTTTCTTCGTCATTTTTTTTAACTATGCCAAAGTTACTAAAGGGTTTATGCATCTCTTAAAAAAAAGGATCCCATTCTGTTGGGATGAAGTGGCCCAACAGTGTTTCGAAGTGTTGAAACGTGCTATGATGTCTGCCCCTCTGCTCAATCCTCTAGATTATGGCAAGGATTTCTTATTTTATTTGGCTACCGCAGAGTCTACTATTGGCATGGTCTTGGTCCAAGAGGATGACACACTCGAAGAGCATGTTATCTACTATATTAGCCAAGGTTTGGTAGGACCAGAACTCAACTACACACATGTTGAGAAACTTGCTTTGGCAGTTGTTTATGTTGTCCAATGGTTCTGTCACTATATCTTACTTCACAAGACTACTTTCATATCTATCGTGAACCCTTTTCAATATGTGTTAACACGATGGGTCATCGACGGGAAAATCAGCCGATGGATAGTCATCCTACAAGAATTTGACTTGGATTTTGTTTCGGCAAAATCTAAAAAGTATTTGATCTTTGCTGAAATAATCTCAGAACTTTCGGTCGAGAGTGGTAACAATTTTCCCGAAGAGTCACTAATTAATGGGGATCTTTTCCTTGTTGCATCTTTGAACCCTTGGTATGGAGATATATTTGTGTATATTCAAACTTTGAAGTGCCCATCTATTTCTTTTGGTGATGAGCGTCTATGAAAACACCATCAAGTGCGAAACTATCTTATCCTTGATAATGCTTTATATCGTTGATGAGTGGATTGCATTCTTCGTTAATGTATCACTCACGAAGAGGCATAACTTGTGTTAAATGACTGTCACAGAGGAGCATGTGTTGGTCACTTGTTTGGATTGGAAATATCCCAAAAGATTCTTCACGCTAGATACTTTTGGCCCTTGTTAATCAAAGATTGTGTAGAGGCAATAAAGAAGTGTCACCTGTGCCAGTTATTCTCTCGAAATATGCGGGCACACCCAGCTCTCATGTTCCTAGTCATTGTTGTTGGTCCCTTCACCAAGTGGGGGATTGATTTCACTACATTCCACCTAGTTTTGTCTAGGGGGAATCGTTATATCATCGTAGCAGTAGAATACTTTACTAAGTGGGTCGAAGCTATGCCGACATTCAACAATGATGGGGAAACGACTAGACTTTTCAATTTTAACCAGATTGTAGCCAGGTTTGGTATTTCGAAGGAGATTGTCACAGATCATGGCAGTCACTTCTAGAACAAGATTATGTCTTAGTTAACATAAAAAATAGGGTTTAATAAGTCAAGTGGAGGCTATTAATAAGTCTCTTAAGACTATTCTTCAGCGAACGATCAATTCGGCCAAGTCAAATTGGCATTTGATATTGTACTCGACACTTTGAGCTTATCGAACCTCTGTTAATAATACTACCAGTTTTTCTCCTTTCCAACTCGTTTATGACATGGAGGCAGTCTTGCCCATAGAATTCCAAATCCGTTCTCTTAAGTTGGTAGTGGAATTATTTCCCGACACAACACCACTTGAGGAGCGCCTTTTATATCTCGAGCAACTCGATGACAAGCATCGAGATGTCGCCTTAGCCAACGAGGATCACAAACAATGTGTCAAGTGTCAGTATGATCAGTCCATCTGCCCTCAGATTTTCTCCAAAGGAGATCTTGTCCTGGTCTATGACCAAGATAAAGATCCCTTGGGGGCAGGCAAGTTCAAACCCATGTTGTTCAGATCATTCATTGTGAAGAAGGTTTTAGAAAAGGGTTCTTATCAACTAGTTGATTTCGAGGGTAACGCTTTATCGGAGCCTATAAATGGGCTCTAACTTAATAATTATTACGTTTAGATCGGTCGCCTGAGTGTGACTTCTTGTATATAATGTATAGTTTTACTTATACAGTCTTGTCTTTTTATTTTATGGACATGTAGTTTATTGTGTTTCTTTTCACTATGGTAGATGTCAAGTGAATATGAGGTTTATGTTGGGTTCCCAAATGGTGCTAGCCGAAACACTCGGAGGCTTGCTTCTGTAACTTGGGTGATATTTACACCTTTTGGTCAATTGATGTCTTCTGGAGGTATTTTTTCTGGGAAAAGAAACCAATAATGTTGTTGATTATAATGTCGTTATATAATTACTATGTGATACCTTGTCACATGGTATTTCTCACATATGGGTTTATCTCGATGCTCAAATGGTCGTGTCTCAATTAAATGGAATTTATCGTGTCTACGATTCCACCCTTCACCAATGATTCCTTAGGGTACATCTCTTAGAACATTATTTTGATTATATTACTTATATTCATGTTCCTAGGAGATCTAATCAACTAACTGATACATTAGATAATAAAATATTTGATTGGCATATTGCTCATATATAAAAGTAAAAGCACACACATACACTCATATGTAAATACATTTGTACAAATTGTTTATCCATAAAAAAAAAAGATGTATATATAATAATTTATCCAAAAAATAATGTCATAAGTACAAAAGTGGGCCATAAAGCCTCAATTAGAGTCGGTATACATAATTGGAATCAAGCCCTCACTATATAATAAAGTACAAAAGGTGCCCTCGACACATATGTGGTCCAGTACTAACTATAACCTAGGCTTGTTGGCCCTAGTATAATGAAATACGATGTTCACAAGATGCCATAACAACTGGATCCAAGTCATGGGTACCCCTACAACATGTGGTTGCATGGCGAGGGGAATATCCTCTATCTCTTCCATCAACACTGCACGAGTGAGAGTTTTCAAGTTCCTCTCCACTCGTCATAGTACTTCCTCAGCCTCTCCGGCTGGTAGTCCTCCTGTTGTTGTTGGTTCGACATATTCTCGAGGACTATGCCTGGTCCTAGAGAAGTCAACTAGTCACACTGGTACCACATCTTCATATGACAGATCATTGAGTTAGTACTTTGACATTACCATAAAAAGGATAACATTTGAAAATTAAAAAAAATAAATAACTTCAAAATGTTTTTACCTATCTCTCTATGTTCCTTGCCAGGGGTCATGGGCATATTAGAATCCCTCAGGAAACTAATCCCTGCGTAAGGTTAGTCCTTGATCACTGGAATCTAACGGGCCCACCAGACAAAAAAATTGTCTTTGAAGGCAATATGGCCTCGTACTATCTCCCTCTGGCTAAGGCTTGGCACTCTCTTGAAAAATAAAGCACATAGTACAATCCCGAACCTAAAGTTCTTGTTCGTTCTTCTTCGATAGTCGGTCAATTGTTTTTCATGTATTTGAGCATGGTAGTGCTCCAGTAAAAAATAGTAGTGTCTAGACACTAAGACACACAATGCATTTTTTCATGTGAAGCATGATGAAGTGTTGTGGATCCCATGATCCACCCAATAATGTAGATCACTATCCGAATATTGAGGCTAGTGATCTTGTGAATTGGCGCATGAGATTCTACTTTCTCAGTTTCGGCCTTGCAATACATCCCGATATAATCCTCTATGTTATGCGGTTCTAGAGGAAAGGTCCTCAAGTTGACTAGTTCTCCCCTCCTAGAGAGGTCAGTCAAGAAGTAAATATCCTTTGCCATCAGAGTTAGTGATTGGCCCTCCAGCATGAAGGCCTCGACATCTGGATGCCAATACTCTATCAAGTGGTTCAGTAGCCTGGGTTGTGCCCTCATGAATGGACACTGAAAAAAATTCCACATACCACATTGTTTAAGCATGGAAATGGCCCCTAGATCCTCCTCTACCAAGACATCTAGCTCTTCATGTTCCCTTTCTCGCCAATGAACATACATCCTGTTGCAAAATATTTTTGATGTTAATCCCCTATTTCATATTTTTTGAAATATATAAAGATGTTCGTGAGTTGTCTTTAATACAGTCGTGTATGTACACGGGATAAGTTTTACTTTGCCCATGTACATATGCGTGCTATGCATGGACAACCCATGTACATGCAGGCCTGACCCTTTTACAAGGGCGCACACCCTCCAAATCCTAAATTAAGCAACAAATAATGGATTGAAATTAAAGGAAAGGTCATTTGTACTTACTTGGTTAAGGTCTGGGGATATTTTGTCCATTGTAGCTCCTTGAATTAACATTTTGAAGAAGAGGGTTTTTTAATTTTTTGGTTATTTTCCAAATTACAATGGTTAAAATGAGTTGTCCACCTCTATTTATAGATGTTTTTGGCCTTTGTTGCCCCAGTTTGGTACTCTTTTTCCCTTTTCTTGGATCGGTGGGTACTTGAAATTCTTTTTGAAGAGATTTGTGGGTCTTTCTAATGAACTTGTTCTTTTGGTTTTGTGTTTTTATGAGATGGTTTACACTCATATAATCCCATGGTAAAGAATTTTTTTTCCATTTTCATATAGGTTAGGTTCTCACTACCTTGCATTTTGCATATTGTTGACTTTTTCGCTTTGCCATAGGATCGATCCCACCAAAGTGTGACACAGAACCTTCTATGTTTCTTTAGAAGTGTCGTAATTATGTGGTAGAACCTTCCTCTACATGGATGCCCTAGGTATATCCTTTGTTTCATTTTGGCGTCTATGCTGTGAGATTTTCTCCATAAGCTTGGGAGTCCTTTTTAGTCCCGCCATGATTGAATATTGAATCCCCCTTCTTCTTCATATTTTTTGGATCATACCCGAGGGACTCCCTATGAGCATGGTTTGTTTTCTTTTAGGCTCGCTTAAACTTTGAAAGCAACATCTAACATGAGATTATTTATTATTTTTGGCGTCATTTAGATTACTGAAGAAAATAAGCCCCCGTGGAGTGTTCTTTAAGCCCTTTTCAGACTCTCTAAAATTGAAAAGACAGTCGAGCAATCTTGTTTCCCTTGACGCTCGTTGTCAAACTAAAATTTGAAGGCACATATGTCCAGTGGTATTTTACCCCTTTTTTGGTCTAGAAGGTTAATTTATGAATAAAGGTATGCACTAGGAGCTTCGATTCGTTAGGAAAGTATTCTCAGGTGTAAGTTTAACCCTTTTTTCAGGCCTAAGGGACTAAATTTTTGAAAAAGGGCCATTCTCCTTGGTTTTGGTTTATCTCTTTTTCAGGCCTTTGATATTATCTACGAAAAAGGAACCCCCCTAGAGTCCATATTTAGGCTCTTTTTAGACTACCGAAATATGAAAATATCATCGAGTTACCTTGTTCCTTTCACACTCGTTAATTGTTCCAAAAATAATATCTATTTGGCATAAGTTTAACCCTTTATCTGGCCAATAGATTCTCCAGGAAAAAGGTACGCTTCGGGAGACATGTCTCTCTGGGAGAGTTTTCCTAAGTTATATTTTAATTTTTTTTGGGCTAAGGATACTAAACTTAGAAAAAGGTTGTGAGCCCATAGTTAAGCTCTTTTCAGACTCCTTAAAATTGAAAAGATAGTTGAGTGATCTTGTCTCTGTCACACTCATTAAAATGGTTTTGAAGAGATGTCATTTCGGTATAATTTTAACCCTTTTTTGAACCCACTGGACTAATTATGAAAAATGAACACTCTGGAGTCTTCTCTTAATGTTTTTCAGACTCTCTAAACGTGAAAATCCACCCAGCTTACCTTCTCTGGGCTCGTAAAAATCAAAATGGAAGGAGTCTTGTTGTGTCATACCTGATCACATCTCATGTCTCATCCTTGCATCTTTGGCCTAATGTCAGATTCATGTTGCTATTAAATAAACCTTGAAAGCATTCCTTAAATGCAAGCCTTACAACACTTTTTCCCTCATGATCTGACACCTTGACCCATGGAGGAATTTTTTCGAGTGTCCTTATCCTGCACATGTCTCCTTGCACCGAGCATCAATTTGTTCCATGCACTTGGAACTAGTTTGATTGCATGCGACACTCGTTCCACCTTTGTAACGTAGAATTATTTTATTCTTTTTCAAGCTCATTAAAATTTTGAAAAAAGACAAAAAAATCAAATATTCCAAAAAGAGGGTACAGGATATACAATCTCTTTTTTCAGCAGCAAGATAGTCACCCTTGGACAAAGGACATCCTTTTGTTTGTTCACCAATCATTGGGATCTAATATGACCTTAGGAATTTGTTCTCGTTACATAGAGTTGTGTCCTCCTCTATTTGGTTACTCTTCCAAACATATGGAGAGTTTGCGGTGCCTCCTATATCACAGACTTATGTCAATACTATGTTGCTTGAGTCTCATCATTTTTTCATTCTTTTGTCCAATGGATGTTTTATCCAACCTGAGTCGGCCATTCTGTAGTTTAACTCTTGACTTTCATGATTCAGCCATCCCAAGAGTCCAATCAAGTTCGGATTCAAAATCAATGAAGTTATGTGCCTGATGATTGATATCCTCCAGTATTTCCCTGACGTCATGTTGAAGACCTCAGGGTAGTGAGTCTTACACTCCTATTGTACTCCTACCTGATTTTTGGAAATCTTGAAGTTATTTATCTATCTATGAGGTCATCATCTCTAGCTACAAGTGTCGAAGCTTCGTGAAGATGCATAACATATTGTACTCATATATATTCATATGATCTTGAGATGTAGATCTATTGTGTATTGTTCGCGGTTGCACTTTATATGGGCATTTATATTTTGTCTAGTAGTCATATATGACATAGATCTGTAGTGTACATGATTGGAAACCATGATTAGTTCATCCCGAGCATGGGTATACCCACCTCAGAGATATTATCATTGTTTTGCAAATGACATGTTCATGAACACTTGTCTCAGGCTCACTCAACTCTGTGTCTTCCCACTGGTAAATATATTGTAATGTATTTTGGACATCAATTGTTCTTATGACCTCACATTAGGGGGAATTTTTTATAGAACAAAATGCCTTATCTATGCATACAAGACACTGACCCTTCCTTTTGCATACTTTGCCAAAATACTGATGAGGCTTCCTCTTAAAAAACCATGTTTTGGAGAGTGCATGTGCCATGTTGAACTAATATCCTGCATACACACACATGTTTCATGCTAGTTAGCCTGCATACACATGCATGTTTCATGCTATATAGACCTCATTTACCTCCAAAAGTTGCAAAAAATATAAAATTGTGAGGAATTCGACGGAGTTTATGAGCTATGGAGGGTTTCCTAACCATTTTATCCCTTGTATCCTGTCCCCAAATCGAACAACCATATTTTTCTCATATAAAAAGAGATCTCGTGGTGTCATTTATGAACATAAGCAAGAGAATAAGAAAACTCTTCCAAAATCCCTTCCCTTTCTTAGCCCAAGTTTTACATCCCATTCTAAGTTTTAGCCTCAGCCTTCCCCTCCAGCCTTTCTCCTTATGCAACCCTTCCTCGTTCTCTTGGTGATAAATTGGTTGCGAGAAGATAACATGGGATTGACGCACTTGGAGCCACTACAGAGGAGCCCAGACCTGGTTCATGGAGTGGTTGCCAACAAAGGTTCTAATCCTTTTTGTCTTGAAATTAAATAAAAGAGTTTGTCCTTGTCCCAAAATCTTATGTTTGTATTCTTTTGTTTATTTATGCATTTATATCTATGTCTGAACTTTGAAAGTGATCAATAGAGATTGCATATGTTGTTTCATTGTATTCCTAATATTTTGTAGGTCAGATTTGGGAGGAGATATGTGATCTAAAGAGGCCTATGCCAACCACTGTGTCAGTACAACAAGCGAAAGAGGCCTATGCCAACCACAATGACTAAATGTGCACTCATTAACCCTCTTTCCTCTCTCTTATCACTTTGTTTAGATGGTTTTGGGGTAGCTTAAGGGTAGAAAAATATTTTAAGGGAGTTAGTGCTCTACCTTTACCTTAGACCCAGTATAGGGGGGTTTTCCCCATAGCACCAAGACAATACTACAAATATGAAGTGGAACTACCTCCAACTCAATCTCATCAATGAAATTGGAAGCAATTGCAAATTTGATTTTACATTGTTTAGTTACTTGCAACTTAACATCCTCGCACACCCGACCCAATGGATATGGTTTCACATGAGGTGTGGTCTTTAAACCCAACTTCTTAACAATTTCTTCAGAAATTAAATTAATTTTAGATCCATTGTCAAAAAAGTATCTATCTTTGTATGATTCTCTATGACCTTTATATGAAAAAGTTCACTTCAATTCTTTTGATTAAGAACACTTTCCAATTTAGAAGTTTGAACTGAAGAACTAGAACCAACAGTAGATATATCTTTACTTCCCATTGTTGTGATTTTAGTTTCATCTCCTGAATCTGATCACATATTGTGTTGATCTATTGCAACAGTCTTTCACTTCCCCTTGTCTTGGAACTTCTTTGGTAGCATCTCTGGATGCAACTTCCAACACTTTGCATCCTCATGTCCCTTCTTCTTGCAGTGAGAACATGTAGGCTTCTCCTCAACTTTCTTCACTATAGTTGTCCTCTTATTCTTCCCTTTTCCCTTCGACTACTTCTCAAATTTATGTGGTTTCTTATCCTCAAACACATGTTTTCCCTTGTTAGCTTCAAGATGAGTAGCTTGTACTGACACTTCATCAATATTAGTAGGATTAAACATGAGTATAGTATGTTGAAGATATGAATGCATACCACCAACATATTTTAGAATAATTTCATGGGTATATAATGGAATTCTTAAAGACAATGCTTTATTATTAAATTCTTGTGTATATACTTGAACATTTTTCCCTTTTCCTTGTTTTAGATGTTGCCAATCAATTATTGTTGTTTTCATATAATCTAATGGATAAAATTATTTTCTTAATGAAACAATAAATTTATCCCAAAAATAAATGATTTTACCATGTTGGATGAGATCAGTTCGTGTCTTACGCTCCCACCATATCAAAGTTGTTCCACCTAGACGAAGAGTATCCAATTGTATATTTGCAGTTTCATCCATGATTTCCTATACCCTACAATATACTTCAATATGTTTCATCCAATTATCCAACTTTTCTACATTCAATTCTCCATCATAAATTGGCAAATCAAACTTTACATCTAACTTTAATAAAGGAAAAACATGAGCATGAGAATGAGAAGACTTCTTATAATGCTTCTTCTTATGAGAAGAATGCTCACTTTCATCAGAAGATGATGATGATGGGGGCGAAGGAGATTCTATAGGTTCTTCACCTCCTCCTTCTCCTTCAACTTTTATCAATGTTTTAGCTCCTTGTTGAGCCCTACAATACAATTCTTCCTATTAAGGTTTAGGCTATTATTAGGTTTCTTTTAAATTCACTAGATAACCATAACATATATAGGATCACTGAGAAATACACAATCACAAGAGACACATCATTTATCTTGGGAAACCCTCATGGGGGAGAAAACCCAACAAAAATTCCTTAATATAGATAGGCAATACAATGGCAAGAGAATAAACCAAACAATACATAAAGTCCTCTCCCAATTATGTGCCTCTCTCTCTCTCTTCCTTCTTCTCCAACTACAACTCCAAACTTGCGCTCCGATGAACAAGTGAGTGAGTGAACAAATGAGGCACTAGCCTCTCTTATTTATACAGTCTAGAAGGTGTGAAATAAGGTTTCTTTTCACTGGCATGGATGACTTCTCATTCTGGGTGGTTATAACCACTTTAATATATTCTAAGGGTCGACTTCTCATTTATCCTATTACAATTAGGGTTTGACCAATCCGCAAAAGGGGACTTGGTCATTTACAATACCCAACATGATCGATCCACAAAAGGGGATTGATATAATGAATAATACATCAATAATACATATAATACTCTTTGTAGTTACGATATTTCAACACTCCCCCTTAACAAGAAGGGTATTCTACAACAACATCAGGTGAGAGAGAGGGCAACATCATCAACAACATCTTGGAACACTGACTGACATATCTATAAATCATCGAAAGTTTTTCTCATCATCAATATCATCATTCACATAAGGGAGTTGGAATGAAATCATCATCCTCATCAGCATGAGGCTACGGTAACATCATCATCATCTTCAGCGTGAGGATAAAGTAACATCATCATCTTTGGCATGAAAGATGAAATAACATCATCACAATCATAATCATAATCATCTTCAGAAAGGATCTGAAGTGGCACCATCATCATTGTCTTCAGCAAGAAGTTGAAGTGGAATCATCATCATCATCTTCAGCAAGAAGTTGAAGTGGCATCATCATCTTCAGCAAGAAGTTGAAGTAACATCATCATCATCATCTTCAATGAGAAGTTGAAGTGACATCATCATCATCTACATCAACATGCATTAGTATAAAACTAATACATCATCATCATCAATAACAAAAAAAGGTTGATACATCACCAACAACAACAGTATCACAACACGAAGGCTGGAGCAACATCAACAACAACAACATCACAACACGAAGGCTAGAGCATCATCAACATCAACACTAGGCTGAGAGTCTTTAGCACGAGGTTGGCATCACAAAATGAATTTGGCTACACAATTTCATCATCACGAAGTTGGAATCACATCACGAGGCTGAAACATCATCACTGCACGAGGTTGTCACATCATCACAACACGAGGCTAGCACATCATCACAACACGAGGCTGGCATCACAACACTTAAGCTGACACATCATCAAAACAATTAAGTTGGGATCACAACACTAGGCTGGCACATCATCACAACAATTAAGATGGCATCACAACAATAGGCTGGAACATCATCACAACAATTAAGCTGGCATCACAACACTAGGCTCACACATCATCATTTTGTGGTACTCTGACAGTCCCTAAGGAGCTTCCCAGGAATCATACAATTCCCTAGGATATAAAATCCCAATGGAGCTACCACGTGGTACTCTGATAGACCATCCTTATCGGACCTTCAAGATCTACCCAAGAATCATAAGATTCCATAGGATTATAAGAATCCTAATGGAGCTACCACTACTAATCAGGATACCATAGTATCATCATCACTACTCCCCCTTTCAAGGGAGGTCCTTTCGGACTATACCAAGCTTGTCTCGAAAGTGCTCAAACTTTACATGAGACAGAGGATTGGTTGACACATTTGTAACTTGTTCATTTGTTTCAACATATTGGAGTTTTATAGCTCCTCTCTTGATGCAGGAGCATCGTAAGAAGCCAGCCAAACAAGCATAAGGTGAAAGACAGCTGGAAGAAGCACAACACACATTTTACACATTTTGAAATGTTTTTGAAAAATTAATGAAGCAGATATTAATGTGATAGCTGGGGAAAGCATACTTACATTTATATCTTAGATAGTGTAAATAGATCTTGAGCGATTTCTCTCATACATAGTATGTAAAGGCGTTTATATGTAATTAATGAAAGTAGGTAGATTTGAATTAAGAGATTAGATAGTTTAGAGAGTAAGAGGGAAAACGGATATAGACACCCTCACCCTTGTATCATAGTAACATTATCATCATTGAGAGATATAGCAGAGAGCTGTAGAGAAGAATCCACGTACAGGAGCACTTGAGTTAATATATGAAGCTTTGACTCAATTTTCATGGTGTTATGATGCTTATTGTTTACCTTTGTTGAATGGTATTCTTACAGTTGTTTTATTCTCTATGTTATACATTCATTTCAATGTTGTGTTATGTGTGATTTCATGTTAAGTATATGAATTCTGAGAGAGGAGGAGAATGAGTTTCAATTGCTTATCATTCTGAAGAGTTCTTGCAAGGAGTGCAGTGAAACGTCCGTAAGGTGTGCGTTGACAAGAGTCTGAGTTTTATCTCAGAAAGCTCAGGAGAGATACCGTTGTTCTCATTTTCCACAGAAGTGTAGGTGAAGCACAGAGCCGTGCAAGGTGTGCGTAGGCCAGTTGAAGCCTTGGATTTTATAGATCCAGAAGGAAGGTAGAAGGACTGTTGTTGCAAAGAGTGCACAGAGTCGGGGACTCAAATAACCAGAGAATATTTGGAATATTTCCGCAAGGAGTGTGAGCAGGATCTCTTGGAGACTTAGGTTCATAAGTGAAAGCTCAGGAGGGTTAGTACCTTTGAAGAGTTCAAAGGAAGACAGGGAGAAAAATTATCGCGCAGAAGCTAAGGTCTAGTGGAAGAACGCTGGTCCATTTCGCATAAGTTATCCAGGAGGAAATGAGCGGTTGAAATTCTTCGTGGAGAACTCACAAAGTTGCAAGGACCGTAGGATCCATAGGAGATGCAAGGTGGATTAGGATTGGACAAACCCATCACTTTGGTATCAAGAATCAACGTGGACCGTTGATCGTGATCTGTTTTGAGCCGTCAGATCATTTCGGGGATTCGGAGTTCGTAAGTCTAGAGTGTAAGCATGTTAAGGTCCTAACCCGCACATAGGTAGATCAATGTATTCATATGTAATAAAGGTCAATATTAATAATTCCTTTCAATAAAATAGAATAAGGCGGATGTAAGAAGACCTAATAGAAGCTTCTGCTTCTAGAAGGATCTTCCTCTAGATGCTTCTCTTAATAGACATATTTAGTATAAATAAGGGTTGAGGGTATGAGAACCCTAGCTTGGAGATTATTGTAACAGAGCACTGCTCGACTAGAGGTTGCCCCCTCGAAGAGGCCTGTGAACATTGCTTTCTGATTCAAAGTGCTTTTTCTATTTCTATTTCGTATATCATTACTATGTATTGTGAGCTTATGCTGGATATTTTACTGTTATTCTGCCATTTCTAGCATTTTATTTCTGTTCTGCATATTTTATATATCTGGTATCTTGCAAGTGGTATCAGAGAACTTTCCTTGGAAGAAATCGTGGGTATTTTTTTTCCAGGGTAGAGACGTATTCCGATGTCTTTAATCCACAGAGATCTGTCGTTACGTGCATAAAACCGCGGTTGAGGGATTCATACATGCAAGAAATACAAGTGGTTCTTAAGCGCACATCTGTTGGCCACCCTTGTAACCCCTATTAGTACCCCTTCGAGTGGTAGCACATCAGACAACACCTGTGTACAGATCGACCTAGATTTCCTAAATCCCTCTTTAGATAAACCTATCGATCACTGGACTACTATAGTGTCACCGAGAACAATACTCGGGAAGATACTCTCTAGTACCTGGGTAGTCGGGTAGTACGACTAAGGGTACGGTCTATCCTCCTTAGTTAGTGCCCTGAGATATTGGGTCGAGTACTACTGTTGGACCCTACACGTATATCAGAGAGATATAGCACAGGGCAAACCCTTGTCTGTAGAACCCTTGAATACCTAACCCTTGGGGAACATAAACAACAACATAAACAAATTAAACCAGCGAGATCTATTGACGCGCATCTGTGTTCGTCTTGCTAAGTAAATACTCTCTGGTTCAGAATTTGGGGATTTCAATACTGCAGCATTCTTCAGACCAAAGTATAACCCCGCAACATTATTTGAGACCTATTCCATTAGATTCATCTCGTCCCCCTTATCAAATTCATCCATATCATTTTTCTGCAAAAATTTCTGACCCCGCCCGCTCCCTTTTTAGTTCACCCATCCTCATGGCCCATAACCGTAGCCAAGAAATAGAGTCTCGCTTCAACACCTTGCAATCTGGTTTCCTTGAGACCCAACAAGAAGTGCAACAACTCAGTGCTACTATTGCCTCCCGTGATGCCTCCATAAATGCATCCGTAAATGTAGTCGTGCAGTCCGTAATGGCGGAAGTCAAACATGAACCGACCACCCAGCTTGAATCTGTCTTTGCTTCACTTTGCACCCAACTCAAGATCCCTACCGATGACTCTTTTCTTGATACACATAAAAATACTGAAGGTGAAAATTCTTCCCATTCCTTTCAACCCCATCACTTTCAAAGGGACATACGCCTTCCGCGGGTGGATGTAACCAAATTTGATGGCTCGAACCCCACTGGTTGGGTCACCCAAATGGAACATTATTTCTCTCTCTACAACATTACAAATGACTTGGCCAAGCTCCGATATGGTGTTCTCCATCTAGATCAAGAACGCTGGCAATGGTGACAATGGAGAAAAACTTCCCATCAAGGGTATATTGCTTGGACCCAATTTGTTGCTGAGCTTTATCAACGCTTTGACACTAACACCAACCATTTCGGCTGTTTGAAAAAATTGAAGCAATCAAGCACAGTAGAAGACTTCATAGCTACATTTGAACATATGGATTTTCGAACAGAGGGCATGACTGATGCTTTCTTTCGAGAGTTTTTTATCAGTGGCCTCAAGGAGGAGATTCGGGCCCATGTCCTCATGGCTCGACCTACGACTTGGGTGGAGGCTACCAAAAAAGATAAAGAAGCACAAAAAATTATTTCCTCTCAAAACTGTAAGCCTTCCTTTATCCCTCGCCCTAAACCAGTAAACCCCACTACCCCCTCCACCCCATTAAAAATCCAAAAATTGACCAAGGATGAAATGGCTGAACGCCAGCTCAAAGGCCTCTATTATAATTGTGATGACAAATATTTCCCAGGCCACAAATGTAAGGAACAAAATCTCTTTATGGCCATCTCTGAGGATATTCAAGAAGAAGATGTTGACACTCCCCCTGTGCCCAAGTCACCAGAAATCTCTGAAATAAACCCTCCCTCCGACCCTCTCGAAGTGGAACCGATCATTTCCCTCAATGCTCTCACCGGCTTCTCTGCCCCCCAAACCCTCAAGTTAATCGGTTACATCAAGCACCGAAAGGTCATCATTCTGGTTGATAGTGGTAGCACCCACAATTTTATTCATTGCCGTATTTCCCAAGAAACCCATTGCTACATCCATGCTGTCAACAATTTCCAAATCATGATTTCCAATGGTGGTTCTATGAAATGTGGCGGGCGCTGTGAAAATGTGCGTCTCCAAATTGGCGACTACCACCTCAAATCCCATATGTTTGCTATTAACATGGGTGATTGCAACATTGTGTTGGGTGCAGAATGGCTAAGGACTTTGGGTCCCATTCTCATGGATTTTCAGAACTTAACCATGCAATTCGACCAAGGAGGCCACCAATATAAATTCCAAGGCATCACTGCTGGTTCACCTGAGGTCATCAGTTCTCATCGCATGGAAAAAATGCTCAAAAAAGGTCATTCTGGTGTCATTGCCCAACTCCACGCCATACAAGCCACAGAGACCCCACCAGTGCCCCAAGACCTCCAAGCCCTCCTTTCTAAACATCAAACAGTATTTTCCACTCCCCAAGGACTCCCTCCTTCTCGCGATGTCCATGATCATTCCATTCCCCTTGTCCCAGGAAGCCTTCCCCCCAATATACGTCCATATCGCCACCCCTTTGCACAAAAAAATGAAATTGAAAAAATGGTCCAAGAACTCCTTATTGCCAGAGTCATCCGTCCTAGTACGAGCCCTTACTCATCTCTGGTCGTCATGGTACTGAAGAAAGAAGGTTCTTGGAGAATGTGTCCTAACTTCTGTGCTCTCAACAAACTAACCATCAAGGACAAATTTCCCATTCCTGTCATTGATGACCTCCTGGATGAATTGAGTGGCACCCAATTCTTTACCAAACTTGATCTTCGCTCGGGCTATCACCAGATACATATGAAAGAGGCCGACATTCCCAAGACAACCTTTTTCACTCATGAGGGCCACTATGAGTTTTTGGTCATGCCCTTTGGTTTGTGTAATGCCCCCTCCACCTTCCAGAGCCTCATGAACCATGTCTTTCACCCTTTTCTTCGTTATTTTGTCTTAGTTTTCTTTGACGATATCATCATCTATAGCAAAACCTGGACATACCATATTACTCATGTGGATCAAGTTCTCCACCTACTCTCTCAGCACCATCTTTTCTTGAAACAGTCCAAATGTGCTTTTGGTGCCTCAGAAGTAGAATACTTGGGTCATCTGGTGGGAAAGGATGGTGTCAGGGTGGACCCGAAAAAGATTGAAGCTATGCAAGACTGGCCGCACCCAAAGACTCTCAAAATCTTGCGTCGATTTTTGGGCCTCACAGGGTATTATCACAAGTTCGTTAAGAACTATGGAAAGATTGCAGCACCTCTCACGGCTCTCCTAAAAAAGAACTCCTTCACTTGGACTCCAACAACTGCTAAATCTTTTCAAACCTTGAAGATGACCATGTGCACCACTCTGGTTCTAGCCCTTTTTGACTTCACAAAGACCTTTGTGTTGGAATGTGACACTTCAGGGAAAGGAATCGGCACTGTCCTTATGCAAGAGGGTCGACCTTTGGTCTTCACTAGCAAGCAACTGTCTGAAAATAATTTGGGCAAACCCATTTATGAAAAAGAAATGTTGGCGATTCTACATGCTATTGAGTTGTGGCGTCCGTATCTCTTGGGGCAACGCTTCCAAATTAAGACAAACCATCAAAGCCTCAAGTACTTTCTGGAACAACTCATTTCCTCCTAGGAACAACAAAAATGGGTGACTAAGCTCTTTGGATATGATTATGAGATCATTTACAAGAAGGGAAAATACAATGTTGTGGCGGATGCACTGTCCCGAAAATATGAAGACAAAGGATCCCTTTTTTCTCTTTCCTTCATTGTTCCCGATTGGCTCTAAGCTGTGCGACAGGAATGGCTTCAAGATCCCAAAAGTTCACATCTGATCCAACAACTGCAGAACAAGGCTCCAGCTCCCCTAGGGTACTCCTAGCTCCAGGATGAGCTTCGATACAAAGGTCATTTATATTTAAGTAAACAATCCAAGCTCAAATCCACGGTGCTTTTTGAGCTTCATGCTACACCCAGAGCGGGGCACTCAGGGTTCACCAAAACATATGACCGAGTCAAACGTTCTTTTTTTTGGGATGGTATGAAACATGACATCCGTAATTTTGTCGTTGAATGTGAGGTGTGTCAACGCAACAAGGGAGAAACAATCAAGTCTCCAAGCACCCTCCAACCACTTATGATTCCCCCTGCTATTTGGAAGGATATCTCTATGGACTTTATTACATGCTTACCCAAATCGGGGAATAAATCAGTCATAATGGTGGTGGTGGATCGTCTTTCCAAGTATGCTCAATTTTGCGCTCTTCCCCACCCATTTACTGCATCTACAGTGGCTCAAATTTTCATGGACCAGGTCTTCAAGATTCATGGCATGCCGCACTCTATTGTTTCTGATAGAGACCCAACTTTCACAAGCAATTTTTGGCAAGAGTTGTTTAAGATACAACGCACACAATTGCATCTCAGCTTAGCTTATCATCCCCAAACGGATGGTCAAACAAAAGTTGTCAACAAGTGTTTGGAAACATATCTGAGGTGCTTTGCCTCTGAAAAACAACACTAGTGGGCTCAATGGTTACCCCTCGCCGAATGGTGGTACAACACTACATACCATACAACCACTCGCATGACTCCTTTTGAAGCAGTATATGGACAGAAGCCACCTTTAGTTCTCTCATACTTACTGGGTACCTTGAAGGTCCAGGCGGTTGACCAAACACTTACAGTCCGAGAGGATATCCTTCATACCCTTAAAGAGAACTTGGTCATGGCACATAATAGAATGAAGCAACAAGCAGATCAAGGTCTCTCTAAACGTCAATTCACCGAAGGGGATCAGGTGTTTCTAAGACTGCAACCATATAAGCAAACTTCCCTCAAGGCTGAACATTGTCAGAAGCTAGCACCCAAATTCTATGGCCCTTACACAATTATCAAGCATGTGGGACAAGTCGCATATCAGTTAGCTCTGCCCAGTCAGTCGAAGCTACATCCTGTTTTTCATGTTTCATGCTTGAAGAAGGTGATTGGAACCAGGTGCCAAATTCAAACCAACCTTCTAGATTTAGCTGAAGAAGGATCCATTTGGCTACAACC